>CATIWQ010527852.1:0-11988 GCA_949673415.1 Euphorbia schlechtendalii
CATCTCTTCATTGTGATTGGTTGAGAAGCTTTGATATAATCCACAATGGATAAGCACCTCTTAATGATTGGTTGATTCTTGATAGGTGTCTATTCGTTGGTAGTTGATGGCAGTTGATGGTGGTTGATCACGCTTATCTGGTAGTTGTTAGTTAAAAAGTTAATACCAAAAAACCGTCCATGTCATGACCGCGATATACATGTCGCGATCGTGAATCTTTAATTGGCAATCTTCTGATTCTGAAGTAAACAAGTCACGACCGCGAATGATTGTCTTGACCGTGAATTGAGTTTTACTCAGAATTCTTCTTATAACTTCACCGATCTTCGACAGCTTCGATCCCAAGCCAAATCTTTAAGTTCCACGCATCTTTTTGCACCTTTTTCACTCTTTTTTCATAGAATTCCACTTTAGCTTATTTTACTCCCAAGATTTACCTAGTATCTACATTTGCATCAAAAACAACTACATACCACGTGAAATCTTTTATATGAAGTATAAAAATGACTAAAACTATAGTGTTTATTGTCTAAAATTATAATGATAATAAGTGCAAATATACACTTATCAACCCGTACTAAGCATAGTATTGATGTTGTCCATGTTTTCATAATTGTCTTATTTCGTTTGCGCTAGGTTTAGAAAAGTTATTTAATGTGTTGCTCTTTGGCGTATATTGAACATCTGAGTGTTTTGAACCAAGTCTGTTAGATTAGTTTAGTGAGTCTTAACATCTTTGTTAAACTTGCATGTTTTCTTTGCTATACTTGTTCGTAGTGAAGATTCTATATATTTAGATTCTCTAATTTTCCACATCTATATTTACTCAACTTTTCATTCTAATCTTCCTATCCAAAAATCTCAAATCCATTTTTATTTTCTTTTACTTTGTCTTTCCTTGTTGTTCCTTAGACCTGGTTCCTTCCCTATGGGTTCGATATCTTTTAAAACTACATCGCAACTGTATACTTGCAGTTATCATCATTTTTCTATTTGACAAGAGGTATTGACAACACCTACATTTTTCATGAACAAGTTTTTGGCACCATTATTCGAGGATAAGCCTTACAAAACAAGTGTAGCCAAGTCTCTCGAACAAGTTTTTGGAACCATTAGTTATTTAACTTATCAGTGGAAAAGTGGCGAACATGTAATAAGTGTAGGTATAATTAGTTAACTTTCTGTTTAATCTACTTGAGTACCCAACTCACGAATGCTCCCACTAGCTTTTGCAAGTATATGTTCATTCTCAAGGAATTGAGCATTTTGAAAACAAGGACTTTCTGTTCCTTGAGATAATAAAAGGTATACCCTATACTCTCCTTAGGGTAACCTATAAATAGACATCTATCAGACTTAGCACCCAGCTTTTCTAAATTTATCCTTTTAACATACGCATGACTTCCCCAAACTCTCAGGTGAGAAAGAGCAAGTTTCCCTACCATACCTTAACTCGTATAGAGTTTGATCAACTAATTTAGAGGGAACTCTGTATAGTATATAAACTGCACTCTCAAGTGCATAACCCCAAAAGGATCTGTTGAGTTCTGCTTGGCTAATTCATGCCGAGTGTATATCATAGCATACATGATAGAACCTATCGCTGAGGCATAGGGTACTCCTTTCATGCACAGTCTCTCATCTTGTGATCTTGGACACTCAGATTTAGAAAGGTTAATCTCGTGAGGCATTAGGAGATAACCCTTTCTTGACTGCTCAAGGTTAAATCTATCGAAAACCTTGTCTATATATGTACTTTGCGAAAGACCTAGCAGCCTTCTGGAGTTATCTAGGTATATCTTTATTCCGAGTATAAAAGCTGCTTCTCTAAGGTTTTTCATGGAGAACTTCTTTGACAACCATGACTTAACTCTTTGAAAAGAAGGAATATTGTTTCCTATTAATAATATGTCATCGACATATAATATAAGGAAAACGATCACACTCCCATTAGCCTTCTTATATACATAGGGCTTATTAGCATTTGACACAAAATCAATTTCTCGGATTGTCTTTTCAAACCTAATATTCCAACTCCTTGATGCTTGCTTAAGTCCATAAATGGACTTCTGCAACTTGCATACCTTCGAGCTATCTTTGGATGTAAAACCCTCGGGTTGTGCCATAAACACATCACTGTCCAGATTCCCGTTAAGGAATCCTTTCTTCACATCCATCTGCCAAATCTCATATTCATAATGAGTGGAGATAGAAAGGTATCCTAATAGACTTCAACATTGCCACCGATGAAAAGGTCTCATCATAGTCAATGCCTTCTTTTTTACTATATCCTTTTGCAACCAGCCTTGCTTTATAGGTAACTATGTTACCATCCATGTCAGTTTTCTTCTTGAAAACCCACTTGCATCCTATGGGCTTAATCCCACTTGGAGCCTCAATCAAGCTCGAAACTTGATTTTCATACATAGTGTGAGTGGATGACACGGATCGATGGGCCGAATGCACGCTGAAATAAGAGGTGCGGTCCACCGGGGTGTTTAAAAGTTGAAAATGAAATGTACAAGGTCGAGGACTCGGAAGGTTTGATTGAGAAAGCGTAAACATTTTTTAGATCTGGCAAACCCGAATCCACCATCTCTTAGTGTAGAGTCACCACCTGGATTAGCTCTTCCAGGAATTAGAGTCCTGTGAGGCTTAACATCCGGGGGATGGCTCATTAAGACACAGAGATTCGGGTACGAGATAACTTGCTTATTTCTTATTGGATCACATAATGTTACATCTATAGAACACTGTATTTTCTAATTATGCATATTCGCACTTAAGTCATTTTTAAGTTATAATGCATGATTCACATGTATTTAGAAAGTGGCAAAATCATACACAAGCGATAAGTAAATGCGAGAAAGTAAAGATTAAAATTACATAACCTCGAGGGATGCAACCGCCTGCCTAGTCTATTGATTACATTTCCCAAAAAATAAGTAAAATTGCTATACCCGAAGGAAAGTTAAAATCCTAATCATACATCTAACCCAATCTACCTGCATCCATAAAGGTTAGCACAGGGTATGTTACAACATATTGCATGTATGTTCGATTTAATTTTGAGAAGGCCCGTCTAGCCTAATTAAAACATCGATGATTGAAGATTTCTTATTTAGAAACAAAAAGGTTCGTTTTTATTAAAACATATGTTGTTCATTTTTTATCAGTGAAAATGACCGCATGGCAAAGTGTGAGGCATGTTATCTGGGAATAATTTTTATTCCCTTCGTGGGGGTATTCTAACATGTATTTTTGTGAATTAAAAGAAATAGTAGAAGAAGAAATAATATTACATTAGTATCATAAAATAAATCGGGCGTATTCCTAGGTCATTATTTAATATAAAATGAAATATAAAAGAAACACGAGATTAGACAACTCTAAGAACTCAAAGGCTTACCCTTTCAGTGTGAATTCACTTCAGCGTATCCGTTCGATCCCTAGGAGCGTTCCCCGTTCGTTTAAATTTGTGTATGTGAATAAAAATGTTTATTTACCTCAAAGATAATTAATCTCAGGTTCTAAATTTGTTTTAGACCTGAGAATATCACAGGATTTTTAAAGAAAAGAAGAAATTTGAAAATAGATTTAAAGATCGTAAATTTCGGAATCTAAATGTGTTTCAGATATGGAAGTAATTAAAGAATTTCTGAAAGAAATATTTTTGTAGTTTTTTTATCTGTGTTTCTGCTTCTGAAAAATAGAGTTTTTCTCTCAATTTTCCAACCCCCCTTCAATCCAAAAAAGACCCGGGTATATATAGGGGATTTTAGGGCTCGCTGGAAATTCCTACGAGCCTTGTTGGAATCTAGCGAGGGTCTCGCTGGAATTTCCAACCAGCTCGCTAGGATTTCCAACGAGCCGACGTGCTAGGTTCTCTTGTTTAGCGAGCCTAGTTTAGTCTGGCTTTTTCCTAATTTTTTTATATTTATATTTTTTTATATTTGTAAATTTATTTATAACTTTTACCAAAGTTTTTATTTTTCAAAATAATTAAAGTCTTTAGCACATCTTGGTGACGAGGAACATTCCCATTCGGAGATCTTCAGATAATTAAAAATCGTGTGATTCGAGGATATAAATCCTGAAAAACCATCATCATTGAACACATAAGCTGGTACAAAATCCCGTGCTCACAGCTACCCCCCATGTGATAATTCCTGGTTTTATAACTGGTATGATCACACGAAATGAGTGGAGGGATTCAGAATATACCTGATTGATGGTTGGTGACTTCTTTGCACCTGATTGGTGATGACGTGGTCCTTCCTTTCTAGCACCATGTCCTAATGAAATTATCCTTTTCTTTCTTCAGAATCCCTTAGTGTGTTGATTCCCCTTGCGGGCGGGTCGACTGTTCTCTTCTACGATGTCCCTTTAGTATTTGCAACCGTTTCCTTCTTCTGTTGCTATTATGTTGTGCCCCTTGAAGATAGGTGCCTGAATCGGTTTCAAAGGTGACCCCATGTGGAGGGATATTTAACCATTTCTTTCTACGATCGGTGGATTAGACTGTTTCTTTCTTCAGTCACTGAGAAATCTGTTTCCTTCTTCGGTCATATTTTGATTTTCCTTAGTAGGATGTTGTCCTCTTTCCTTTGATAAATCAAAGGAAAGTATAATGTTAATACATTTTATGATGAATGTTTAAATTATTTGAGGCGAAGCAAAAAAATTTTCCCCTTCAATTAAAAATTAAAGCATGATGAATAAATGAGTTTAATGAAAGCTCAGGGATGTCCAGAAAACTACTCCGTTGTTTTAGGAGCCTCTTGTGATGCAACATTGCTATGTTAACTTTAGTCTTGAGTGGGCCATCATCTCTCTTGGTGTTTGCAGGTTCCTCAAGTGGAGGTGGAGTTTCTTGTTTACTGGGATGGTGTTGCCCTAGTTTAACATAGTCTTTACCTGTAGATGGCATGATGCTTATGTTATGCATGCATGATTTTATTAACAATATTTATCATATGATGTATATTCATCTATTGTAGGTGTTGTGGGATTCGTTCATTGAAGAGCCTTCTCTTGTGTTGGTGCATGGTTGCCTCTAGGATTTGTCTTGTTAGGGATTCCATAGATGACATCCTTAGAGCGACGACCATGGGTTCATTGAATCAGTTTCGAGTTCAGAACTTGGATCTGATTCGAGGAAGATCTAGCTGAGTCGTTGATCCTGCATTATGTTAGTAATGATTTCTTGGAAGCCATTTGCCTAAAGTGTTAAAGGTATATAATGCCACGTACTGTTCCAAGGATGAGATGATGAATTGGATATTTCTTTGGTTCTAAATTCTGCATAGACCACCCTTACGAGTTTTCAATCTATCGAACCTTGTCTTAATTTTTGCCTGAACCGCCCTTTCAGGTTTTTAGTCCAACAAACTTATTTTTCTTTATTTTTACTTTTTCATTTTTTTTATGTTTACTTGCTATATTCTACCATTGGTATGCAAGCAATCAAAATAAGCATATGCATAAAGATTCAACAAAAATGACAATTCATTGATGAACTTAACAGGGGTATAAATATTTCAAATGATTTGACTTCTGCCATTGATTAGCCCTCTCAGGTTTTCTAACTAATGTGGTTCTCTAGGTGTCCTAAGTTTTGCGTAAGCCCCCCTTTTCGGGTTTTCAATTCAGCGGACTATTCTTTCTCTATTTTGAAAAGAAGCCCTAATTTTTGCTCAACTAACAGAGTGTTAATTAACAAGCAAAATTATTTTTTATTGGTACTGCTAATTACCGATTTATTTCTTTCACCTATGAGTGATAGCAATTATGTAAGACTTGGTTGATTTGGTAGATTGGCCATCGTCCATATCCACGACTTCAATTGTTGTCTTGTTTAACATTTCTGATTGATTAGTTGGTGTTCATGACATTTTCCTAGCTCAAGGTGTATTCAATGATGAGTCTTGATCAGCAGCGTTTCCTTTTGAGTTTAACTGTTCTCCAATGATAGATGATATGTCAAAGATTAGATCTAATAGCTTGATTCCATCGATGGTGAACGATTTTCATTCAATGACATTCCCTTCACGATGTAATGATCGGCTCATAAGTGTTGGTGGGCTATGTGAAGAAGTTGTTGATATGTTTAACAATCTGACTCCTTCTTTGTATCTTTGAAATTGCGCCAGTGGTTTAACCTATATTTGCTTTGGTGACATTTTGGTCTTATTCTAGCTTCGATCATTTTGATCTTTGTTTAATTGATTTAGTAGTTAGTGGATGTTTTGTGCTTGGATATCTTTCTATTGATCTTACATCCTTGATGAGGCAAATGCTATCACGCGTTGTCTAAGTACATTTATTTATCTCTCACTTTCTCTCAAGAGTCAAATCATTTGAATTTATTGTAATTGTGGGGAATCCATTTATACCCAAATTAATGTAATAACATGATGTGTCACATGTGCTCAAAACATTATGTATATGTTTATGAGAATGCGTAATGTCATCAATAGAATATCAAGCAAATAAACAAAGTTCAATTTATTCAAAAATTTAAAAGCCCCGTGAGCAAAGTAGCTAAATGCTAATTTATTACATCATCATTTATGGGTTACTCTTTGGTACTAGTGCCTCCCGGATGTGTCCATGGATTCAAAGTGCTCCATCCTATCTGCCTTCTCAAACACTTCTTGATAGCTCAAAAAGATGTCTGACTCAAACTTATTCTTGTATGATGATAGTGCACCATCGAGAAGCTTGGTTATCATCTCCGGTAGAGTTAAGCGCTCGAAGCCTGACCTATGTGGCCATCCAATGCGCATAGTAGGATTTGAAGCTCTCACCCTGCTCTTGCCTTATAGCCTTCAGATGTTGCATTGTGGTTTCCATTTGAGAGTTGAAACCATAATGCCCCATCATAGCTTGAGCAAGGCTATTCCAATTAGTAGCTATGTCCAGTGGAAGGTGGCCGTACCATTCATTGACTGGGTGGCCCAAGGTGATGACAAAGAGCTTAGCCATCATCAGTTACCTGACCCTTAATGCTTTCATCACCATTTGATAATGTGTTAAATGAGCACGCGGGTCGCCAGATCCTACATACTTTTCAAATTGTGGCATTGCGAAGTTTGGGGGTAAGCTATCTTCATCCCCGATTGTCGGTTACATCGATTATGGATTCATGAGATGGCCACCGTGAGTAGCCAAGAATTGTTACCACAACTCCACCATGCCTGGTTACTGGAGGATGGCATTCCCTGCGCTTGGATAAGAGCCATATTGCCTATGGGGAAATGACACAAAATTGGGCAGTTGAGGTGCCTGGAGCTATGAGGCAACTGACGTACTCCAACTGGGAATAGGCTGTTGGGTCATTCTTTAATAAAAAGGCCTTGCTACGAACACCGGTTGCCCAATTTATCCCAGGTAGAATTGATTCTGGGAAGGATTAGCAAAGTTAAATCTTGGCTACCCAAACTGAGCCTAGTTCAGCTGACTTTGTCCTACCCTGAACTGATAAAAGGTAGTAGGATTTGGGTGTACTGTATGCGAGGTAGGAGGTGTCCCCCCATTTCAGGCCAGCTAGTTGGATCGCCTTTGTTAAGGGTGACCCGGGCTGGACACCACATTCTGAGCTCTCCCGGCATGTTGGTGAATGAGCGATGCTAGTTCTTCGCTATTGGAAAAGGCGTTCATGGAAGCAGCAATCTCGGCTCTCACCAATGACTGATGTGTTTTTGTTGAGAGTTTTATCTCGTAAGGACAGGGTGATCCTCACCTACATCTTCTTCTTGTAGATTGGCCATAAAAGATGTACGTTGAACTGAATTTGAATCAGAACCCAAGTCTTTAATTGAGTTAGTGTACATAACCCCCTCCAGATTGGCCATGATTGGGAAAATGCGGATCAAGTGGTAAGCAGGTCTTTTTCAAGCTCTTTCGACACATAAGTAGAAGACCAGACCATGCGTTTGGGATTCATAACATGATTCCTAATGTGAAAAATGCATGAGATGTTTAATGTTAAGGCTACATTCACAAGGGGTTAGCATGACATGATGTGAGATGAATAATAGTTTGTTAATCCATTTGAAACAAACAAGTTAGTCGTTAGGTAAAATAGGTGAAAATGAAAACCCAACCCCTGGGGATAGATTTGAAATTTGTACGATGTTTGTGTGACATCGTAACGTGAATGGTGTAAATGAGGTGACCAAATCACCCATGTGGTAATAGGTCAATAGTTTGAGATTTCATACCATAACTAGATCTCATGGAATGAGGTGGTCAAAATTATTTCGGCTAAGCAGTGTGACATACCCTGATGAAATGGAATAAAAATTAAATAACTACTGTATTTAGCTATTAAATGATTTGGTTATGTTTCCCAATTAGGGCAGAGTTTTGGATACCCATGTGGTCATCACTATTTGGGGGTATGTGGTGATGTACGAATCATTACCCCATGTGGGCAAATAATTCGGGTATTAACGTATACCCTTGAAGATTTGGTAAGGTAAGGTTTTTTTATATAAGTTTGCCCCGTATGGGCTTATGTTTGGATGTCAGCAGGGACATCACATGATGTAGGAAAAATGGTTTTGGTAGGCATTTGCCCTGTTTGGGTTATGTAGTATATGTAATTGCCCTATGTGAGTTATTAGTTGGTAGTCGAGTAGACATCTCAATAGTAATGTGTGGGATATGTTATTGCCTCTTGTAGGCTGAGTGTCGGATGTCGTCAAGTGGACATCACACAGTAAAAGAAAAGTATGTTTACCCTGCACGGGCTAATAGCCAGGTCTTGTTGGGAAGGGGTAAGTGATGTTTCATGACTCTAATTGGTTCATGTTACCCTAGGGTAATACAATCTCAAGTGTTATCTAATCCTAAGTGTATGTGACATCGATTTGGTATCAAGATGATGAGAAAGTGCTATGTTAACATTATGAGTGTGTGTGTTCGAGTGTCTACACTAAAATTCATGGTTAGCATGACATTTGTACAGTGATAAGTAGTAAATACATAGCACATAGCATGCAACGTTCACTCTTCCAACCATACAACTCCTACGCGTAGGGTTTTTGGCTAGTCTCTATCTTAAATTTGGTTCATCTTAGTACCACGAGGATTTTAAGGAGCGCACCTACAAGAAAATATAATGCATGGTCGTTTGTTGGGTAACACCCTAGGGAAAATGCCTATGGCTTATTTACATGAGGTTTGTAAATGGGTTGTTGATGTAGAAGGTTTTTGTTAAACTAAAAACACTCCAAGCCTCTCCCCAAATGGGTTCTAAAGAGGCAGGTACATGCGATATGGCAACAAGTGCTCCACCCGCTCAAGTACTATCTTTTCTCAAGGAGGTAGATTAGTACAAGAGAAAGCGTAGCGGTAATCCCTTCTATTACAATGTAAATTTATGAATATGTCATAATTAAGAGAATACGAAATAATGTGATCAATAATTTTCGGCACTTATCCAAATTCTAAAACTTTTAAAAAACAAGTTTTTAGAAAAATCCCCAGCTGAGTCGCCACTGTGAGCGGACAACAAGGAGCGATGAGCCAAATGCACACTGAAATGAGAGGCGTGATCCACCGTGGTGTTTAAAAGTTGAAAATGAAATGTACCAGGTCGAGGGGACCCAGAAGGTTTGATTGAGAAAGCAAAAACATTTTTTAGATCAAATAAATCCGAATTCGCCATCTCTTAGTGCAGAGTCACCACCTGGATTAGCTCTTCCAGAAATTAGAGTCCAGTGAGGCTTAACGTCCAGGGGACGGCCCACTAAGATACAGAGATTCGAGTTCAGGATAAGTTGCATATTTCTTATTAGATTACATTATATTACATTTATAAAAAACCATATTTTATTCGCACTTAAGTCATTTTTAAGTTATAATGCATGATTCACACATATTTAGAAAGCGGTAAAATCATACGCAAGCGATAAGTAAATGCGAGAAAGTAAAGATTAAAATTACATAACCTCAAAGGGTGCAACCACCCGCCTAGTCTATTAATTACATTTCCCAAAAAAATAAGTAAAATTGTGATACCCGAAGGAAGTTAAAATCCTAATCATACATCTAACCTAATCTACCTGCATCCACAAAGGTTAGCACAAGGTATATTACAACATATTTCATGTATGTTCAATTTAATTTTGAGAAGCCCCGTGTGTCCTAATTAAAACATCAATGATTTGAAGATTTTTATTTGGAAATAAAAAGGTTCATTTATATTAACACATATGTTGGTCGTTTTTTTATTAGTGAAAATGACCAAATGGCAAAGTGTGAGGTGTGTTATCCGGGAATAATTTTTATTCCCTTCGTGGGGGTATTCTAACATGTATTTTTATGAATTAAAAGAAATAGTAGAAGAAGAAATAATATTACATCAGTATCATAAAATAAATAGGCCGTATTCCTAGGTCGTTATTTAAGATAAAATGAAATAAAAAAGAAAGGCAACTATAGGAACTCAAAAGTTTACCCTTTCGGTGTGAATCCACTTCGGCTTATCCGTTCGATCCCCGGGAGCGTACCTCGTTCATTTATAATTGTGTATGTGAATATAAATGTTTATTTATCTCGAAGATAATTAATCTCAGTTTCTAAATTTGTTTTAGACCCGAGAATATCAGAGGATTTTTAAAGAAAAGAAGAAAGTTGAAATTAGATTTAAAGATCGTAAATTTCGGAATCCAAATGTGTTTCAGATCCGGAAGTAATTAAAGAATTTTTAAAAGAAATATTTTTGTAGTTTTTTTGTCGGTGTTTCTACTTCTGAAAAATAGAGCTTTTCTCTAAAATTTTGAGCTCCCCTTCAATCTAAAAAAGACCCGGGTATATATAGGGAATTTTCGAGCTCTCTGGGATTTCCAGCGAGGGGCTTGCTGGAATTTCCAGCGAGCCCTCGAGGCTCGTTGGAATTCAGCGAGCCGATGCACTGGGCTCTCTCGTTTGGCGAGCACAATTTATTCGGCCTTTTTCTTGATTTTTTTATATTTATATTTTTCTATATATTTAAATTTATTTATAAATTTACCAAAGTTTTTATTTTTCAAAATAATTAAAGTCCTTGGCACATCATGGCGACGAGGAACATTCCCATTCGGAGATCTTCAAATAATAAAAAATCATGTGATTCGAGGATAAAAATCCTGAAAAACAGTCATCATTGAACCTACGAGCTGGTGTTCGCCACTTTTCTACTGATAAGTTTAATAATTTTTATGCAAAGAGTTTGGGTATACATCAATGGCGCCAAAAACTTGTTTACGAAAAATATAGGTGTTGTCAATACCTCTTATCAAATAAAAAAATTATGATAACTGCAAGTATACAGTTGCTATGTAGTTTTAAAAGATATCGATCCCACAAGGAAAGACTAGCTCTGAAGATCAACAAGGAAAGACAAAATAAAAGAAAATAGAAATAGTTTTGAGATTTTTGGAAAGGGAAGATCAAAATGAAAAGTTGAGTAAATATAGATGTAATAGATGAGAGACTCTACATTCATAGATTTTCACTACGAACAAGTATAGCAGAAAAAACATGCAAGTTCAACAAAGATGTTACGATGCACTAGACTAATCTAACAAACCCGGTTCAACACACTCAGATGTTCAATGATTCGCCGCAGAGCAACACATGAAATAACTTTTATAATCCTAGCACAAACGAGATAAGACTATTATATAAAACTGGACAACATCAATACTATACTTAGTACGGGTCGCTCTCACATAACCATATTTAGCAAGTTACCATTCCAAAAATGTTGGCTCACCAAACAGCATTAAATCACAGATCCAGTGATTATACATGATATTGTTAACCCCGAAACTACTCTTAAAATTAACACCAACTCATATAACTTGATTAAAATAAAAGACTTAGCACGAAATACGCATTATGACACATAGACATATCATAAACTTCGAAATAGAAAGTATAAGTAGAAAGCAAAGCAAAGTTGTAAGGTATGCAAGTGAAAGCTAAAGTTGATCA
>CATIWQ010527928.1:0-16573 GCA_949673415.1 Euphorbia schlechtendalii
ATAGTGTCCATTTTAGCCATAGGTGAAAAAGTTTCTGAGTAGTCGATGCTGTATGTTTGAGTATAATCCTTTGCAACCAACTGAGCTTTGTATCTTTCGATAGATCCATCTGGTTTATGTTTGATAGTGAACACCCATCGACATCCGACTGCTTTCTTCCCTAGTGGTAGCATGTATTTTCCCCATGTGTTGTTTTTGCTAAGAGCATCCATTTCATCTTGCATTGCCCTTGTCCACTTCTTTGATGCCATTGCTCCTTCAATTGTATATGGAGTTTCTTCCTCGCACAGGGATACCCAGAAAGCTTTTACCTCTTCAGTTAGGCTCCCCCTTGCAATGTTGGTTATAGGGTACCTTGGTCCTCGCTTTATTGGTTCTGGAGAGTATCGGTTAGGAGGAATTCCTCTATTTCTTCAAGGTGGTAATGTTTGAGTTCTTCTTGAGGCAGTTCCTCTGTTATCACCATCTCTTCCCGATCACTGTGTTTAGTCAAAATTACAAGACTATTATCAAGTTCTGTTTCTCTTAACTCAGCCATCAGGTTGGGATGATTAACATTTGTGGTATTGAGCTCCGTAGGTTGTATTAATGCTTCAGAAGTGACCTCAATATTGGTACTTTATTCCTTTGTTTCTCTTGTTTCTTCGCTTTGTATTGGTAACCAACTAAGAATATCGCTAGGCTCAATCTCCCCCTGACTGCTTAGTTGGGTACTATAGAAGAATTCTGTTTCGAGGAAGTTGCAGTTCATGGTAGTATGTACTCGTCGGGTTTTTGGATTATAACATTGGTATCCCTTTTGGTTGATGCCTTAGCCCACAAAGACACATTTTTCTGCACATGAATCAAGTTTAGTCCGTTCGGTTTTTGGAATGTGAACAAAGACGGAGCATCCATAAATTCTTGGTTGGAGGGTTAGAGGTGGTGGTATTTGGAAGTATTTGGCCAAGGTGTCAACAGGGGTTTGAAGTTCTAGGATTTTAGTGGGAAGACGGTTAAGGAGGTAGACTGAGGTTGCAAGTGCTTCAGGCCAAAAAGTTTTTGCGTTGGATTCAAGTATAAGGGCACGGGGTCATTTCAAGTAGGATTCAATTTTTCCTTTCGGAAATACCGTTTTGTTATGGAGAGTGAGGGTAGGTAGTTTGGTGGATCAATCCTTTTTCTTTAAAGAATGTTTGCATATGTGTATTGACAAATTTCCCCCCATTGTCGGATCTCAAGGTTTGTATGGTTGTGTGAAATTGGGTTTGGATCATAGTATAGAATTGGATGAATTTTTGGGTGACCTCGATTTTGATTTTCAAAAAATATACCCATGTCATTCGAGTGCAGTCATCAATAAATAATAAGAAATAGCGAAAACTTGGTCCCCCAACAACGGGTGAGGGTCCCCATACATCGGAATGAATCAACATGAAAGGTGAGTCAACTCATGTATTATTAGCTTTAAAGGTTTGTCGATGACTTTTTGCGAGAATGCAAGTATCACATTGTACGGGTTTATTAGCAGAGAAAAGTTTAGGAAATAAAGTGTGTAGATAACCAGTGGATGGGTGTCCCAAATGTCTATGCCATAACCAAGCTTCTCTATCTGCAGTGCCATGCGCAAGCATTACAGAACCATGTTGAGTCACTTCATCCACGAAATACAACCCTTGGTGCTCAGTGCCATGGCCAATAATCATTCATGTCCTGATGTCCTGCAGTAAACAGAAAGTAGGATTCATGAGTATAGTACAGTTGAGTTCTTTTATGACATGACTAATTGATAATAATTTATGTGATAAAGTTAGAACATAAAGACAATTGGTCAATCTTAAGGTTGGTGAAATTTCAATTATGCCACCTCCTTCCACACTAATTATTTCTCCATTTGTAGATTTCACAGAGTTCTTCAATGGTTTGGTATGGAATTTAAGGTCATTTGGGTCATAGGTCATAGTGTCGGTTACCCCACAATCAAAGATCCAAGAAGTGCCTTTGGTATTATGGGCCGAATAGGCTTGAGATAATTCTGTTTTTGGGTTTTCAAATGGGTGAATTTGGTTATGGGCCGAATAAATGGTAGGGAATTGTGGATTGGGTTTATGTTTTAAAGCTGATGGGCTATTTTTTGTGGACCAATTTTGTGTTACAATAGGAGGATTTTGGGTAAAGTTAAGCGGAACAAGGCCGATGTCCATTTGGGGTTTTTTAATGGGCTGAGTGTGGCTATTGGGCTTAAAGTGGCAGTCATTTAGGGTTATTAAAGGTTGAAATGGGTTAGGGTTTGAATATAAAACCCCTCCATTCGGGTTACCTCTCTTCTCCATGCTGCCTTCATCCCCAGCCGCCTTTACTATGTGCACCTCTCCCTCTTCTCGGCCAAAGCTGTCACCGTCGCTGCTGGTAGCTGCTCCGGCGCTGCTCACGGTGGTGGCGGTTTTGCCGGATTTCTTATTTCCTTCACTCCACCATTCAAGATATTCATGAATCTTAAAACACGTTTCTCTCATATGTTTTGTTCCTCCACAGTGAGTGCATTTGAGTTTGGATTTATCAATTTTAAACCCTTTCTTTCCTGGGTTTCTTCGTTAGCTTTGAATTACGAGACCGGTTGCTTCATTTCTAGTAGTTACGGTCATCCCTCTGCCTATCCCTTGCTGCTAATTTTGTTCTGGAATTTCCAGAATACTTAGCTTTGCTGCCTCCCTGCCTACCGTCGCATACACGACTTTCGTGAGGGTAACCTTTCTTGTCTTAAAATTTCCCGTTTGATTTGGTTGAAATTTGGGTCGATTCCATTTGGAAACTGGAAAAGTTTCTGTTCTTGCCTAATCTGATTATAGGTTTCAATGTCCTTTTCGAAGGTCATTGGATTCGGCTCCCGTTGATCGATTTCTCCCCAAACGCCTTGTAAGTTGATCCAAAAATCTTCTAAGTTTGCTCCATTTTGTTTCATCATATTAATCTTTGTATAGAGGTTGAATGTCTGTAGCTTGTCTTTTTCGGCACTCTAAGTAGTAGCCAAAGTGCTCCATATCAATTTTGCGGTTGGTGATTCGATCAGATTGGCTGCAATTTGGGCTCGATGTTCTGAATCAGCCAACTGAATACTATGAGATCATTTTGTTCCCATTTTTCAAACATTTCATCCCCAATTATTGGTTTTGAAATTCCGGTAAGATGATTAAGGAGGCTTTTGGATTTACCTCCAATTGCTACTTTAATCATACGCGACCAAAAGGCGTAATTTTGACTGTTGAGTTTGATGTTGAGGGTAAGGGAATCTGACAAAGTCTGTTTTTGGCTTTGGTTGTTGAGGCTAAGGCCATTTTTCTAAAGGTTTGCAATCTAAATTGTTAGCTCATCATTGGTAACTTTAGTTTGCTTTTTGCTGCCGTCATTTGACTTGGTAGCATGGGTGAATTGGGGTGGTGCAGTGGTGGTGTTACTGCCGTCTTCGGACATGGTGGCAAGCTTTTTTCGATGATGGGTTTTTTCCAATGATGGGTTGGTAGATGATGAGTTTTCAATCCCGATTTGGTCAAATCGGAACCCGCTCTAATACCATGACGGAAAGTAATAATACGAATGTTGGATTAAAGGTTGAATCTGTATTTCTTGATGATAAACAGTGTATACAAGTTCCCCTTTTATACTAGTACAATCCGCATATACATGGAAAGTAATAACTGAAATTTATGCTATTCCTAATCTGTAATCCTAAAATTGTGCACAGTGATTGTTGCCTTTTGTTTCCTTTAACTGGGAAATGATGATTAAAACTGATCCCAAATATATCTTTCCTTTCTAACATTATTTACTACAGGCAATGAAAATTACACGTGATATCTAACCACTAATATTCATTTTTTCATGTATTATCTACTATAGACGATGAAAACTACTCATGTATGTAACTGTAACCGCTAACTTTCGCGAACAATTTTACAGTCTTGTAGTAAATTGAGATCGAGACGTGATTTGGTCAAATACAGTTTCAAATTGTCTATGGGTATAACAACTTTAGATCATTATTTGTGCAAAGTTTAGGGTGGTTTTGTCTCCGCCTAAGAAATTTTTTTTGAAAGTCGTCTGATTTATGTTTATAGGGCGTTTGATCAATTTATTATCACTTGGACACTGCTTACATCTATTTTTTCCATTTGAAGATCACCTATAAGCATTTTTTAAGATACCGAATTTTTAAATAATGATAGTTAATTTTTTTTAACTCAAATAATTAGTCTAGTTTATAAAATTACTATACATTATAGTGCATTTACCATAAACATCTCGTTCTATGTCTTAAACCGAGAAACAATATGTTTCAAGTCACAAAAAAAAGGACTTAGATTACTTTAGATCAAGATATAACATTTAAAAAATTTGTAATTTTAATAAAATTTGTTATTGTGCAAAATTGAACTAAAATATTATGTTTTTTATTTTATTTTACATTAAATACGTATTAATATTTTATTACATTTTTCGTATTATAAATCATGTTTCAATTGAATATTAATTTTAGTATAGGTGAAAAATAATATAATACAAATATGACTAATCTCCGTCTAAATCTCGAAGTTTCTAACCGCCCAACTAGTATCTAGTAATTTTTTAAAAACATTGCTTGAATTAATATGTTAAAGCTTAAGTTCAGTTTATTCTATTTGTTGTTCTAATACATAGAATTATTTGTTTTTATATGCAACCTTTTATAAAGGTTTGTATAAATTTTTTATTTAAACAATTTAAATTTACTTTTTGACCAAAGATATTACTTCAACTCTTTCCATCATTTGACTAAAGTTCATTTCAATCATCTTATGACGAAAATAAGCAAAATAATTGTTATTTTGAAAAATCATAGTAATAATTGTTAATCACAAAAGATCCAAAACGATATTCATTGTATATAATTTTTTTTATAGACTCTATGTTATGAAATTTGAGTAAAAAGGGAAATAGTTGTATTAAATTATATACAACTAATATGTAGGTAGTTGGTACGTTAACGTAACGAAAAGATCGAGTAATTGACAAAGAACTAAAATGCAATGAGGATTTGGTTAAATTTTAAAAGCATCCAAACATAGCTTTAGTGAATCTAAGTGAGTGGTGGTGGCGACCACACAAAAGTAGACATGAAAGAAAAAGCTGGTATGTAGCGTTGCTAATTAAGGCCTCTTTGAAAAGGGAATTACAAATAATAAATCACTACAAACACAGAGGCTGTAAAGTGAATTTATGCTGTTTCAGATAATGGCATTTCTATTTCCTCACAGGACGCACAGTGCAAACTTTAACAAGCCAAAAAAGAAAAAAAGCCATTATTAAAGAAAGCCACACAAATTCAAAATTGTACCAGATGAAGAGGATCACGGTAGGCGTGAGTAGTGAAGAAAATCAAATCTAAAATCAAATGTGATCCACATCTGTCACGGTATTCTTCCTCTTTTGTTGTTTCTTTATTCTGTATTTGATCAAAATATTTTGAACTTTATGAGTTTCCTGTTACTGGATAGAAGATCATATGTCTAGAGTTTCTTATAGGCCCTTGTTGATGCTCCTTTTTATGTATTTTTGGCTGCTGTTGGTTGATTCAAACGCTAGGTTTTCTAATTCGTCTTGCAAATAATCTGAGTAAAACCTAAATTCATGTAGTTCAAATTGGATCATATGCTGGCTTATGTGTCACGCATTGTATGTTGTCTGTGGTGTTATACTCCAAATTTGCTTTTGTTTGCAGATTTTAATCTCGCTATATGGTATTAGAGCTATTAGCTGTTGATAATCGACTGTATTCTGTTCTGATTCAACGTCGTCTTCACTTTACTTCCAGTGTTTCTTACTTGCGGAGGTTTAACCTGCATATTAGTATTAGTGCATATTCTAATTTAATGGCTCGTATACTTTCGGTATTATAAGACAGGCTGGGCTTTTTTCTTAGTGTTTCTGCCTTCTAAATTTCGAACCAAGTGATAGTTACGTTGGACAAATTTCTGCATTACATGTAATCGCTTCTTTTCTTGCCAGTTTGGAAATTGGAATTGTTTTATTAACCTTGATGTATTTCTAATGTGATCTTGAGTAATGTTTCAGCAAATATTATATAGTTTTAACATGTATATTGTGAAAAAGTTTAAGCTAAGAGGTCCATCTTCTCCTCAGGGACCTTAGTCGCGGTAGCCAAGTTTTTCCTCCTACTGCAACAGGCCACTGAAGAGCTCAGTAGACTTTTTTCTGTCAATGGGAATTCATAAGGTTGTTTATCAGAGTTCAAGACATGGTAAAAGCTATTCCTCATTTAAACGTGAACATAAAAAAACTCTATATAACCCTATTTTAGGGACGGACTCGGGTGATGATTCTGATGATTATGAGCTAGCTGAATTCAATTGTGAGCTTGGCATGGTGGAAGGTCAGCTGTGCAGCATACCTTATGAACTCTACGATCTTCCAAATTTGAGGGAAATATTATCTTTAGACACATGGAATTCTTGTCTAACAGAGGAAGAAAGGTTCCATCTGGCAGCTTACCTTCCTGATATGGACCAACAGACTTTTTATTTGACTATGAAGGAAATTTTTGATGGCAGTGATCTACATTTTGGTAATCCCTTGGATGTTTTCTTTGAAAGATTGAAAGGTGGTTTTTATCCTCCAAAGGTGGCTCATATTAGAGATGCCTTGCAATTTGTGCAAAGGAGAAAGTATTATTGTTCACTAAGATCTTACAATGACAGGATGATCCAAATGTTCACAGACATGAGAAGCTTGTGGAATCAGTGTGGGATGAGTTCCAATGTGGAGGAAAGGATCTCAATTTGGTCCAAGAAGAGGAAACAGAGATTTATGAATTTACTTGATCTTAACAAATCACCCCAGGATGATCACCAGTTGAGTCAGGAAATTTTCTTGGACACAGAGCCACTGAAGCCAATGATAAGCAAGAGAGCAAAGGGTAGTTTACCCCCGCCATCTGTAAATGGGATGAAGTTTATTGCTTCAAACTCCAGAGGGAAGGGGCTTTTAAAGACTAAAGCATCTGGGAATGGCTTATTTCTGGGGAACAATAAAAAAGAGATTGGCTACAAATTGCCAGAGAATTTCCGACCTATACCTAAGGGTGTATTGAAAATAGTTCCGAAAATTTCTTCTGTTTACAGTCAACAATCAGAATCTCTCCCTAGAGGAGTTGAACCAACGTATTTGGTGAGATCACAAGGTCTACATGATATAAAGTTGTCTTCTTTGCCACCATATTTACGCTTTCCAGATGTTGTTGGTCTCTTTGAATCACCATTTTTTCGGAAGAATGTTGCTGAAAGTGGAGTTCATTCAACTATGAACCATCATATGGATAAAAAGATTCATCAGGAAAATATAGCAAGAATTCATTACCTTTCAGAAAACTCAGCTGGAAGAATGAAGCAAGTAGTTCCTTCGTTTGCTAACATTTCTGTGATGGGAAAACCCCAATTCTCTGCAGCTGATGTGAAAAGGGATGAAAATGAGGATTACAGGCCAGGAATAAATCCAGTAGATGCAAGGAGGTACATCCATGGCCTTGGTGCAGAAATTTTGTGTCCAAATTCACAGAAACCAACTGACGATTCTTGCTTGAGGCCTTTGGTATCATACCCATTTGGTATTCAATGTCATGGCGAGGAACAAAATACTGCACTCACGAAGGAAAATCGTATCAATGTCTATCCAAGAATTCCAGAAGCAGTTTCCAGATCAATATTAACTGGTAATGGTGAGCAGGACATTCTGGTGGCATCTTGTGATCTAATGAGACATGAGAGAAAAATCAACAGCAAAAAATCAGAGAAGCAAATAAGTAATTCCTACGTCTCTGGGGGATCTAACTCATTACCTTTGACATACAAGAGAAGAAAAGCAGTTGCTAAGATTACCAAATTAGACACTGGGGAGACTCGATTTGCTGGAGAGAATTTCAGCTCTAATCAACATTTTGGAGAGGGTTCGAAAACAATGAAGGTAAGATTCACAGAGTGGAAAGACATTGCAATGGACAGTGAACATTGAACAACATATCTTGGATTTAATGAAGTAGATATCCTTCACAAATTACTGATTTGTATTATATGATTGTTGATGTTGTAAATGAAAGTATAAAGGCAGAAGAATGCCCTGCCTCCAAGATCCAAGCGGCAGTCATGCCAATGTTTGGTTTTGGTCGAGTAGCTTGGAGGCTTGTAATGCCATTGTTAATATGATAGACACATTAGCTATATCCAATATCTCATTGAGATGCTAAAATGGTAATCCAATATTGTCAAAACTGTGATAGGTCATTGCTACGGATATCTCAATCTGAATTTAACTAGTGTTAAAATTCCAAGAGTTGTCCTTGAGAAAGATTGGCTACGCCAGTACCTCACCCTGTATATCAACTTTTTTCCTTGATTGTATTTCTCGTTTGGTTGGCGGAACGAAATGGAATAGTATATGAATACAAAAACGTCAAATATTATACATGTGTTTGTTATCGGAGAGAATAGCTCTTCCTAGTTTCCATGGAAATTACAGAATAGCTATTCTTTCATTTCAAAGAGGAATAACTATTCCATGATTCCCATAGAAATTAGGATGAGCTATACCCTCCGACGTCAGACTCATATATCATATTTGATATTTTTACATTCATTTTCCATTCTATTCCATTCCGCTAACAAAATGAGCTCGTAATGTTATAATGGGACAACAATGATCATAACTATTTGGTACATTGTTAACATGTTATTAACATAGCAGTTTTAGTTCAGTCCAGAAATGCAGAACTTGGTCAGATTAGCGCCGATATCCCTCAACTGTCTTCAACTCTATATGTTTCATAGCAAAACCAATCCGACGGTATGAAAACATCACTATAACAGGTATTCAAGTCAGCCAAATTTGGCAATTTTTGCGGAATCCATTTCCCTATTTCCGGATATTGTAAGATTCTGAAGCAAACGACTAACATAATTTTTTTGTAAAATTCTATATATTAAAAAGTTTATGAAATTATGTACATAGAGCAGAAAAAAAAGATTTGTATAATTACATTTCTGTGTAATTTTCCAAGAACTAATGAGATAATGGAGGTGGGCCTTAATTATGATTGTTAAGTGGACTAAGTCCGTTTTACCTTATCTTGATTCCTAACCTGAGATATGGCGGACGACGAATTTAGAAAATGCACACGTGTCTAGCGTTCTTCCAACCGTTAAAGTTTTCCTTGCCCCGCTACCGCCATCTCTTGTTGAAGCTTTTCAATTTCAACTCCTCTCCCTCTCTCCCTAATCCAATGGTGAAATGAGCGTTACCGTTATTCATCCTTCTCCAAGAAAAGAATTAGGTTTTCCTGATTCATAATCAATGTCCTCATTTCGAAATTTAACTGGCGCCAATGCTATATCGTCATGCCATTTGCCGGAAGTTCGCACTGTATTCTGTCACCGCTTTGCGGTAAAGTCGTTTTCTATCTCCACGATTCCTCATTACTCTCTGAGGCTCCAGGAATTATCCATGGAAGAGCCTCTGGGATCGAGGCCTGCTTTAAGAGAGAGGCTTACCTTGATGGAGAGTTCCGATATGACTGAAACAGTTTTGAAAGAAGGAGATGAGCAACCACAGATAGAGGGAGGGGAAGAAGAAGAAGACGACGATGATAATGATAAAGGGATTTCGAAAATACGAGTGCCGAGGCAAACGTACATCCCTATTACTAAGTCAGAGCTCTTAGATGCTATTGTGTTGAAGTTATTTGACTCTTCCGATGATGTTAATCAATTTGTTCGTCTCTCTTCGTAAGTTTTTTATTTTCTCTGGTCAGCTCTATATTACGATACGTGCTTTTGTTCCTTGCTTTTACTCTCCAATAAACGCATTTACAATTGTGATATCAGGCGCTTGGATTCCATCCTTCACGCTGAGCATAAAAGCATTTTAGAAGAAATGCGAAGAGATTACTTCCTCAGTTATTCCGTAGATGATGAGGAAGGTAGAAGTAATCAAGGTTCTGGCTGTTCAGATAGGAATTCCGAACTGAACAGGGACAAATCCGACTTTGTAAACGACAGAATGAATGGAACTGGGAATATATGGAACAATTGGAAGGACGGCGAATTTGACATGCCATTGAATTTCGGTTCTGGTCTTGACTTGAAAAATATTTTAGGTCATTCAGCCAAAATCGAAAAAAGAAGTACTAATGAGGAGTCCAGGTCTGTTTCCAATCTGTATTATATGAGCATGATATTCCTAATATATTGTGTTAGACATGGTCTTTCTTGATTTGTGTTGATTTGTCAGTTATTATGTCAATTCCATCGTAGGCTTGCTGTTGCAACTCGTTTCCAGCGTGCTTTTATGCAGCTTCTTAATAATGCCCAGTTCCAAGAACTTTCAGCTCAAGATTTGATGTTGACATCTGCTTTGAACTCAGATTACCTTCTTACTTTACCAATATATGTGGACTGGAAGAAAGCATCTGAATCCAATGCCATAATTTTCAGGTACGTTTTTTGTGCTGAATATATTGAAATATTGAGGGAAAAAAAGAGGATCTGCAATAGTTAGGGAACAAATATAGGAAACTAAGACATTTTGATGCTAGTTTTATATTGGGAGCAAATATGTTGAAGTACGTTGCTGCTTTTAGATGTATCATCTGCTTTCTTAATATGTGAGAATAATCAATTGAAAACATATACAGTTTAACAGATACGATGTACGCCTATATTTGGAATAGGCAAAATACAATGGCAACCGTGGGAGTCAAACAGTTTAGTAATCACTCTATGATGCTCTGAACTTTGCTTCATTATACAAAGTTTGGATTCTGATGCATCAACTTATATATTCTCTGTACCTTTTTCTTTTTTATAAGAATAAACTAGGCATTATGGAAGTTGAGTATGCTGGCTGAGTTAGTTTTTAAATAGGATGTATGTTCTGGTGCTTAACTTTTTCTATGGATACTATTTATTGACAGGCGAGGTTATTCCACTGAAAGACAGAAAGGTCTTTTGCTTGTTGAAAAACTGGATTACTTGCAGTCCATATTTTTGCAAAAAATCTTCTTCCTTGTATCAAAGCCACTAGGGAAAGTTGGCAAATGGATGAAAGAGGTGGTTCCCTTTCCTTGATTGGATTCGTTACTGTCTTTTAGAAAACCGGTATGACACAGTGAGCAGGAATAGATGTAAGCTTTAGGTATTTCTTATTTTAATGAAGGTTGAATAGCTGATAGCAATATCAAAAGATAAGCATGTAAGTTTCTGAAGTTGTTGAGGCATTATCAGTGCCATGATATTGAAGAAACTAAAAAGTAGTACATTCAATTGGTTGCATTTTTATTTCATTTATAAATTTGTGGGGGGTTTTGAGTGGAGATTTTTCGAAGTCTTTTTAAACAAAGTGATTCTTGACAGGTTTAATTCATGTTTTCTGGGACAGGCTGTCATAAATTCTTATCAGAGGCAACAAGGGCAAGATTGGATCAAGAGAATGGCTCTTTGGCTTGATGAACTGTCTCTTTTCATGCAATCATATTCTATGAAGAATGAGCAAGCCTCTGATAATCTCTTGGGAATGGACCAACTATCAGACAGTGATGTTCCAATTTGGCTTGCTGCACAGAGGGCAGTAAGTCGTTATGAGGGATTTCTGTCACCAGTTGGACCCCGTGAAAGGCTATTGAAAAAGTTGTTTACTCGGATTGGTATTATTCCTCCAATACCAGAAACACCATTTGAACTTGACAGTGATAATAATGCTGCTGAACCTCATTTAAGGTACCGGCTCTTTTATTTATTCTCTTTTCTTAGAGTTGAAAAAATCACAAGATTCATTTTCTTCCTCGCTTTATTAATCTTCCTGGTTTTAATCATTATAGGATAGTTGAACAATTGCTTCCTAAAAACTATAGTTTGTCATGATATGTTTCAGTGCAATATTGGTGCATAAAATGTGAACTTAATATTTTATTACAAGACTAATCTTGTCGTACATTTATGAATCTTAATATTACGCATGCCAGATTAGAGGTTATAAAAATCAGAAGGAATTGCATGATCTGACTCAAGCTAACACATTTAGACTTTGGTGTTTTAGTTAAATGCAAATTGGCAGACTGAGGGGGTTTCTGCTGTAGATGGCCCATGAATTGACGTTATTGAAAATATGCATTCATTATAATTTCCTTTGAGTTAGGGTAGCAATCTTAATCGAGAAGGATATGAATGTCTTGAAAGTTGAAACTATAAATATCAGGATCCAATGAATTGAGGGTATTGTGATGCTGTTTCAAGTGTCTATTAGCTAATTTTATAGCATTTGTTGTAGGATTTGACTATTATCACTTTAATGGCAAATAACTGACATATTATCTACTCAGGCCAATTTTTTTGTCAAGGATGTCACTTAGTGATATATGGAGACCTGCTTCGAGAAAATTCTGTGGAAATAATCTCTGGAAAATGTTAAAAACTTCATTTTCTGTTCTTATTTCTCAGTCAGTCCTTCAGGTATCCCTTGTGCACAAAATCCTATAGTTCATTGTAATCTCAAAGGATAATGGATCACGTTATTTAATTCATGCCTCTATCCAAACACTATCTGGGCATGTTATAAATAACTTAAAATTTATGGTACTAATGTTCTTTTTTGTCATTAAGGAGCCTGCATTTGAAGAACTTATTCTGTTGTACACCAATGAAGTGGCCAAAAGTGACAATGAGGACAAGGCCGAGGTTCCATCACTGCAATTAAAAATATATGAGAGAATACCAATTCCTGATCTACCAGTTAATACTTCTACACTAAAATGTCTGTTGATGCTCTCACTTATTATATGCTGATTGCCATATTTCACTGAAGTGTTGGATGTAAACTTGCAAACTTTATTACTATTTTGCAGGTCATTTTTCCTCATAAAAAGCTCTCGTTCCGTATTATAGACACGGTATGTACAGTTGAACAATGTCTTACTAATCGTTTGAGAAATTTTGTGCTAGTACTTGCATGAAAGCTGTAAAAAACACTTGGTTGACAGGGCATTTATAATCTGTAGGTTCGTTTGGATATAGCTACAATACTTGGACTTTCGGCATACTTCATCAATTACAAGTTTGAGAGCATTTCATCTTCACCGTATGTGATTATTTTTTTCTCATATGTAAACATTTTAAGCACTCATTATGCGTATTAAAATGTTGAGTACGTACATGAGTGGGGAGAAAATGAAATTATTAGTTTCTGTTCTCTAGTTAAAATTGGACTTTTGCATATTTGAGTTTGACTTGTTGACCATTTGGGTTAGCTGCAGCTACTTGAACTCATTTAAAGCTTTCCGGGTGTACTCAGAAGTTAGTATCAATATAAGACATTTTATTCTTCTATTATGCAGGTCAGCGATACTTCTTGATGTGATTGCCGTTACGGCACTGATAATATATGTAACTCGTGTTGCTTTGGGTTACAAACAGACTTGGGATAGATACCAAGTGAGTTAAAACATATTATATATTACGTCTTCAACATAATTTGTTTTATTCATTCTACATTTAGATGGAATAATGTTTCTCCCAAGAGTCACTCGGTAGTTTCTTAAAAAGAATTTTATTATTACAGCTACTTGTTAACAGGACACTCTATGAGAAAACACTGGCAAGTGGCTTTGGCTCTGTTCATTTTCTCCTGGACGCTTCTGAACAGCAGCAGGTAAAAGTTCCTTCAGATTTCTTCATGCGTTTTTGTTTTCTCTCTCTAAATGTGGATATAGGCCAATCATAAAATATGGCAACTCTTTTGCGATAAAATTTATGATTTATCACTTTAATTGGATTTTCATGCTTCATTAGAATGACAATTTTGTGCTCTAGGGAGTAAATTTCAACAATAGATTTTGTGTTCCCTGAAGTTTTTTTTCTCTAATATATGCAGTACAAAGAAGCTATTTTAACCTACGCAGTCCTTAGAGCAAAGAATGGCCAGGTTTGCCTCCACTCCTGTTTTTATCATCTATACATGATGAATTTTTTTGTGGTACAAACATTTAAGTAAATATGACTATATGAGTATAAGTGATATACGATCACTAACATGTCCTTCCATTTAGAAGAAACCGCCTTTGACAATAGTATTTTTGTTTCATTGTCATATCATTTCCTTCCACCAGGGTGATGAATGAATTGTGGATGCCAATCTATATAGTATTTGCATATCAGTGGTGTCTAAATTTTTCTTTTTGAAGAATTTCTGGTATTCAAATAGTTTGTACATTGCTGGAGTTTTGGCTGATAACCTAGCAGAAAAATTATGAAATTCTTTGTATAGCTTTAAGCTTACTTGTAAAAGTCGAGATGGTTCTTCTTACCACACAGGTCAGTTGTGAGCAAAGCTTAGGTGATGAATGTGAGAGATTTATGTACGACATATTCAACGTGAAGGTAACATGCTTGATTATCGTCTCACTGAAAAACGTGATAGACAGATTACTAAAGTTTGTGTTTTGGGGCAATTGCAGGTGGAAATGGCAGTGGATAAAGCCGTGAACACTTTGGTAAGATTGGGGCTCGTAGTTGAAACACCTGTTGATGGGAGAATCAAATTGCAGGCAGTTCCATGTGAAGAGGCGGATGAAGCTCTTAAGCAACGCTGGCATGATTTGCTTGGCCAGTAAACAAAGATTGAATATAGTATGAAAGTTCGTTCAACTGAGCACTTGATACAAATGAAATACTCATTGGATTCTCTGTGTGTGTACTGGAAGTACATATCGGAGGGGGTTGTGGAGGCCCTCTATATCATTTCGAAGTCAAAAAACAACAATCATAAGAAAAACTGAAATTAAGATAGAACTGAGAACAAGCCTCACAGTCATAACTCCAAGATGAAAAGTTACATATAATTAAAAAGAAACGAGAAATAAAATTGTCATTTAAATATAAAATAATAAAAGAAAGAAGATGAGAGTCGTCAAGGATCAAGTCCAAGATGTTTTATTGTTGGCGTGGAAAAGAATCCTCAAACATGTAATGAACGAAATATCTCACCAATAAAAATTAAACAAGGAACTAGAGTTTTCCTAAATAACAAAAATGGAAAGATAAATAGGAACAAGATTTAAGTTAAAATTTGAAAATATTTGTCATCAATTAGTAAATTGGGATGGATCTCTAATCATTTCATTTCCACTCAATATTAGTAAATATGCGTTTTTTTTACCATATTCAATTTGTGAGAATTCTGAATGGTAGTATGATTGATTCCAAGATTCAAGGTTGTTCTATACATATTTCAAAATTTGACTAGTTCCTAGCATTGTATCACACTCTTCGGATTTGTAAATATCAGTTTTTTAATTCTACATTGTTTGAAAATTTCGAAATTGACCGATCGAATTGGAAGCTTTTAATATGGTTTCCAAAATATCTCAAACTTCTTCGTCTTACAATTTGATATTATCTATAATAAATCATCCAAAAAGCCAACTAAAACAACAATGTGTTTTAAAGAGCGCTAGGCGCTAGTTGAGGGGGTTGAAGATTAGTCGAGACCTAGATGGGGATTAATCGGGGTCTAGGCAAATTTAGGTGCTAATCAGCAGGATTAAGATACTAGGTGTAATCGGACAGCGAACCTTAAAATAACGTCAAGGCAGGAAACAGTGGAAATGGTACGCTATCAGATTCCAATATTGCAAAGGAAAAGGTGTAATCATTTAAAAGTAAGAGATATCGATTATTTTTTCATATATGTCATTTAAAAAATGTGAATTATGGTGAGGATTCAAAATAGCCATTATTTCCTTAAATTTATCACATGACTATTTTGTAACAAAAAATAATTATAAATAATTGTCATAATTCATGAATATATACATCCAGCATCTCGCTCGATATGTGAATTTTCAATACAAAATGCATTCTCCAATTAAAAATATACTTTTATCTTCATTTGTTTTGATTAGAAAAACTATTCATTTCACATAAAATATTACTGAAATATTGTTAATTAAAATTTGAAATAGTATTTAAAAATAAACATATCTAAGAATAGGTTTTACCAATCAGATATATAGTATATCCAAAAAGTAAGTGAGATAATCAGGGTTTGAATCTTGGTATCTGTAATTGTTTAAAAAAAAATTAAAAAGTAGATTCTAACACTTTGTTCGTAGACCAAAAAAGTTCATCATATTAAAAGTAATGCATCATAGATTCATAATAGATGGAAGTGAGGTTGATTATAACTACTTCAAAATGTCTTTTAAAAAAATTTTTAAACTTTATCTAAAATAAAATTAGTTCACTTAAACTTTCAAAAATATCAAATACAACGTTAACTTATTTAAAGTGTGTCATTTAGTTTCCTGAAAAAATATATCATTTTTTGATTTGTTTGATTTTTTAAAAATATCATTTTTTATGGGTGTTGCTATACACCGCCCGGTATTACTTCGCGCCGCCCGTATTTTTTACAAATACGGACAAGAAAGGACAACTAATATACGTAGGCGGACAAAATTTCCGCCTACGCTACATCACGGGCGGATGTGAAATCCGCCAAT
>CATIWQ010527944.1:0-15701 GCA_949673415.1 Euphorbia schlechtendalii
ATCTCCAATTCAGACATTAAAAATTCTTTATCCCTGCCTCATGGAGATTTCTGGTTCCCCGGGTTTAGGAACAATATTAATTTGACTTTGAACTGGATATATGCAGGAAGTGGAATGGGGAAAACCATCAATGACAGATGCAGAAAAAAGACTATTAGCAAATGCTCTTCTTGATTTCTCAAACCAAAGATTCGTTTTACTCTCTGAAACCTGCATTCCTCTCTTCAACTTCACTACTATCTACAACTACATTATCAACACCAATCAAACCTTCGTAGAATCCTACGATGATCCCACGAAAATCGGAAGAGGCAGATACAGTTCCCAAATGTCCCCTACAATTAACATCACCCAATGGCGTAAAGGCTCCCAATGGTTCCAAATCGATCGAAGATTAGCCATTGATATTATCTCGGACTCTAAGTATTACCCTCTGTTTCGAGATTATTGCAACAAACCTTGTTACCCTGATGAACATTTTATTCCTACACTTGTTAACATTGTTTTCCCAGAACTTAACTCGAATCGAACACTTACTTGGGTTGACTTTAGTAAGAAAGGTCCGCATCCCGAAAGATTTATCAAGGATGAAGTTACCGTTGAGTTCTTGAACAGACTTCGGTTCGGTTATAATTGTACGTATAATGGTGAATTGACTAATATTTGCTATTTGTTTGCTAGGAAGTTTGTTACTAATACTTTGCAACCTTTGTTACAGATTGCTCCCACTTTGTTTCATTTCAATTCTTAATTATAATGTAATTACTACTATTTTTTTGTCTCCTTTACTGATTTAGGAAGTCAACTTTTGGAAGTCAAAGTTTTGAGAGGACATCATGTCTTCCTATTTAATTAATTGTGAGGAGTTAAACAATGTGATATACTCTATTTATAAATATATTTATGACAGATTTGACTTTTGACTTTTTTAATAATTAATTAAAAATAATTAATTCATGTGATGAGCCAATAAGATAGTATGAAGTCCCTAAGATTATTAAAACTTAGATTTTCAACTTATATTTATATGGTGTAAATAAAACGCCAATAGATACAACATCATGAATACTCCTTGTATCTAAATAAGTTTCATATGAAGATAAGATTGCATCAAATGATATAAGTTCATACGAAGAAAATGGAAACACTTGTTCAGAAAATGTAATTTGTATATTTTTCCTATATCATGATTCCTATCTACAGAAACTTAGAATTGAACTATTGAGTTTCATATGAAGAAAATGGAAAGACTTGTTCAAAAAATGTAATTTGTATATTTTCCCTATATCATGATTTCTATCTACTATTTAGTTACAGAAACTTGAATTGAAGTACTGAGCAATGCCCACTTACTGCAATGTCTTCAGAAGCCTAGATAAATCAGCTGCGTCCCTAATTCTGATAAAACTTGTTGCAGAAGGCTTGAACTTTGATAAACAGTTCCTCATCTGCCAAGCGGAAATATCCGTCAATCTTCTAACACTAACATATTAGCTAGTTGGTAGCCTCAAATCTGGCCAGAAGTAAATCTACACAGCTATTCCAAAAGCAAATCAAAACAAAATCTATTTGCATTTCCCACAGAGATTCCCAGAATAAGGAGAAAAACAGATGGTATTTTTCATCATTATCTTAAAAAAGATAGGTAGGTAGTATATCCATAATATTATCAACACACAAATGTGTGCCAAGTTTGTATTTACCATCAATGATTTTGTTCCGGATCAATCTCTGCAGGAATACACAGACAAATCTCACCTGCCTGTACTTCATATATTTATCCTGTAAAATAAGGGAAAGAAGGCGCCACATCAGGATATTAGTATGATACCCAACAGATATAGTATAACTTACTGACAGAACTTATATCAAGGACTGGCCATCCAACAGAAAATTCATGTGAACTAGATATACAAACATGGAAAGAACAGGTATATAACAATTAACATGTCGGGCCGACCAATGTATTTCACAGGAATTTACCTGTTTATCAAGTAATGGCATCACAATATTCCAATCTATTGGGAAATATAAAAAATAAATAAGACGTGTAAAATCTGTATATCTGATGGCCAGTCCACCCTCCAATTGGAGCATTTAACAATTTTACTCAAAAGAAGCGCAATAATAGACCAAACAATTAAATGTAACCCTGCAATTCAGCTAATCAATTTGCAACTCAGAACATGGTTCAAAGTTTTTTCTGAAAACCTTCCTCAGAAACTGCTACATTTCCCCTTCACTCACAAACTAATCATCTTTTTTATATATCCTTCTAAATACAAGAGAATAAATGCTGCTAGGACTGACTGAAAGCAATCTAACACTTACCTTAACCATTATCAGAATTGAATGAATAAAAATAAAAATGAAGAACAAGAGAGTTCATTACATTACCTCAATGTTTTCATAGGATGATATGCAGTTTGTTATATACGTGTGCACAAATTTCTTTGGAATTTCAACTGCTGTTGTAAGCAGGTTTACCACTTCCATTGAATGAGGACTCGTGTCCATATTAAAGAGTACTGTAAAATAGCTGTATAACACATTGAAACCAGATAGAAAATTGAAGGAAATAGGAGAGAGAAAGAGCTACATCCAAACACGGAAAGCATACTCAAAAATTTCACGAGATTTTCTCATCTTAGTCAGAACGCCAACTGCAATCAGGGGATTGTTCACCACCAATTCCTGACAAAAAGTAGATAAATAGAATTCACACAAATCCAATTAATAAGAATCAACTTAAAGAGGGGAAATCAAATCACATACAGGTAACCTCCTAGGCGTTAGCCCACAGTGATAAACTAACTTCGGATCGTTTTCCAACTCCACCAGGACTTGCTGGACAAGCAAAAGAACATGCTTGGAGTAAATTCTTCAATACACAAGTCACTTAAAGGTTTTAATTGAAATTCAAAACAACACAAGCCTAGTGAAACACATCTATAGAAATTGAATAGTTCGTAGAAAAATTCTACTACACAAAATATTTTGAATGGCAATGGACACCGATAAAAAAATTTGTATAGGAATATATAAAATAAAACATGGGAATATATTGTATAAGAATGCATTTGTCTTTTCTTTCGTACAGGTTTCATAGTAGTAAAAATATGTTTTTTCTTTATTTTTGAAAAAGGTACGAAATTGCATATATCTATAAACATAGACAATATGAGCATTCTACAAAGCTCAATGCCATAAGACAAGAACATCCATATTACCACAATAACAGTTTGACATGAGCAGCATGAATGCAAAGAAATTATGTAAAATGATAAGTATAAATAAAATAAAGGATTCTGTACCAAAGAAATTAACTTTATATAACAAAGCTATCATACGTACAAAAGGGGAAGAGCTTGATACAAGACTGTCATGCGTACTCGAATAAAGCAAGGAAAATGTTTGCAATAAGTAAAAAACCATGGATCATACAGTAAACAAATAAAACTACAGAAAAACAACAAATAAATATTAATGCCATACTATCTTAATGCAATATCTCCTGATGTTCCAAAAACTAGAGTTTATTTCAGGCTACCTTATAGGTGAAAGACAGTGAATGAAAAAGGATAATCATAACAATAGAAGTCATAGAAACCTCTTCTTGTGCAGGAGCTAGAGCTCCCTTCAAAGCTTTAGAGATCAAGTCCCTGATACCCCTGCTAGTATCTACGCACATGCCATGATCCCACACCAGCCCATGATTGTTGTAAGGGTCGAGCCATACTAGCTGAATGATGCTTGAGTCAGTAAACTCAAAATATCAGTTACATTTTTTAATCAAACAGTTTTATTACCTCACCATCCTGAACTGGCAAGATAGGAGGATGAGGCCTCATCCATCGGGGACTTATGCCCTCTGATGACAAGTGCAACAACAACCCATCGAGAGTCTCATCTCTATCTCCAGATCCAAGTTTGGGTTGCAAATCAAACCTGCAAAACAACCATGCCTAGTGTAAGCATAAAAATATATAGAAATATGCAATGGATAATTAGCAGAAAGCAAAAGTATCATTTTTTATTCCCTGAGTTTTTAAAGTACACATACTCTGGTGAATTTGCATCACGATTACGAGGTTCATCAGGATCCCATATGACATTTTTCACAGCAGCATTTTTAATGAAGGAACCATATGTTTTGGAATGGACTTTATCACAGTATTGCTGCTGCATTTTCTCTCGTAATGGGAAAACCTGACAGCAATAGCATTAATTTGTTCAGATGAAGAAAGAAAAAATTGTTGGCATTTTAGTGTAATTGGATCAACTAGTTGACCAATGCGATCATAATATTTCATCGAATAAGTCAGGAGAGTGCGAAGTGCACGCTTGTTCGAGTTCTATTAAGATACTAAGCTTATGAGGGTCCGGGAATGACTTTTTGCAACGAATCTGTTTAGAACCGTTGCGACTTCTTTGAACGGTTACGACTGCTCGTTTCATGCTTATAAATACCTGACATTGGCAACGATTTCAATTGTAGCTTTGATTACATTTCTGAAATCTTGTTCATTCTATTTCACAATGGAAATTCATTCTAAGTTCTTGAGTTTTACTCTGATTTTATCCCATTGAAAAATTCAACGATCCCCATAAAAAATGAGATAATTTCCGGAAACATTCCCTATACTAAAACAGGATCAGATAGGAATCACATATATCCAATTGCTAAAAAGGCCATACTACATACATATAATTGCAACAACATATGTACAACTTACATGAGCCGAAGGATCAAAAGCATTGATGAAATTTGCGACAGACGATTTAAAAAACTGAAAAAGGAACACAAGATATTAATTACTGCTCTTTAGTAGCTAGATACATTCAAAAAGGTTTCAAAACTGCAAACAGGGGCTAGAATAGCAACTCACACAATAAAAGTCTGGTTATAACAAACTAACCCAAAGGTACCGTAGTTTTATATATAATTAAAGCTTCAAAGTAAAGTGAAGATCATCTTAGTCTTAACAAAATTAGTTATTATTTTCTTTTCTACAGTGTATAATTAACTTCAAAAGAAGTTACGCAAAAGAACCATGCTGCTAGAAAGAGTCTGAACTCTTAAGAATTAGGTGAATCTACCATTTATTAAAACATCTAAATCTAATGCTAGAGTAAACACAACTAAATGTGAGAGAACAGTGTGCAGCCTGTTAAGCAAAACCCAAGCTATAACCTGTAAATTGGAAATATGTATAAGCATGCCATGATACCATGATCCAAACAGGAAGTGTAATAAAACTCTGACCAAGTCATAAAAAAGTTTGCACTGTACAAAACTCCAAAAACATGTAACATTTAAAGGATTTAAGGATACAACTTGAACCTCTCTGCCATAGTTGGAATCTCCAGAAGCTAATAACTGCAGAATAAATTCCCTTTCACATTTTTCAGCCTGTTCATCACATGCTGCCTGAACTCAAGGGTAACAACACAGACAGACAATGTGGTAGTTGTAAGGCACAGGAAGAGATAATTTATTTCATATAGAAGATAAACTAGCATTAAAGATGAACGACAAGGAAAACCTAAAAAGAAAATCAGTCAAATCAGTTGAAATCACAATATCCTAAAATTTCCAAATTTATAAAAAGCATTGACTCGAATGGGAGAAACTGAATATTTTATAGGATATTGAGAAAATGATTCGAGGCAACTAGCTCATTAGTTACGTTTCATAATTCCTTATTCTTGTTCAATATGAGGAGCATACAAGATTGCATCTATAACATAGTCATCATATATGGAAAAACTTATATGATTTCTTTTAGAAGAATGTAGATCAAGAATGATTTCTACATTTCCTATATATCACATTTTTAGTAACCTTTCTCTATTTTTAATAAATGGAACTACAACAATATATCAGATGTTTTTCATGAAAACACATAAAACCTCCAAACCCTCCCCATTATGGCATTATCAGCCTCAAAATTATCATAGCATTAAACACGTAGCATCAAGGGTGCTCGACATATTCCTGTGATACAATATACATAACTTTAAATCCAGTGTTCAATGAGGAAAGTATACACCATTAATTGTTCAGATTAGCATATATAAGAAAAGGTTGAAAGCAGATGTACTTACAAGCTCCAGTAGTACACAGACAACAGAAAGAGAATCTAACTGACTTAGACCTCTATGTTAATAAATATAATGATGCACAACCATTCATTAACTTTAGGGCATGACTTGATCTATACAAATCAAACTAATTACATTTACAATATAAGAGATGAATGGATTTGCAGAAGATGGTTGGGAGGAATAAGCCTGGTGAAGTATAGCAAATGCAATGAGACGTTCAGGAGACTTTAGAATCTTTTTATCCTGCAGTTACATAACTTACCATTAGTTGTTGATCTCCACACCGCAGTGATGAATTAATGCCTATTGCCTAATAAAAACTGTAAAGAGCCCGGAGTATGATCATGTACATGACTAAATGTAATGACCACAGTAAAACTAAGCAACTAAAAATAGAGAAAAGAATTAAGCAAAGGAAAAGGAAAAAAGTATGCATACAAAAGAAAAGAAAAAATATTATATTAGCAGGCGACCAAGAAAATAGGAGTGAATGAATACAACAGAATTTGCGCAAACACAAAAAGGAAAAAGAAAAAAACCTTGGATTCCATAAAAACTTTTCTGACCAAAAGACATTAATTGATTGGTATAGGAGCAAGATAACCCGCTAAAATAATTATTGGAAATTTAGGTTAGTTAAAAACCAACTAATCTCATCTAAATCACTGATAACATAGGAAAAGACTAAGAACCAAAATATATTTAAATTGATTCTTGAATTTAAACATCCCAGAAAAAACAAAGAAATATGATTTGGCTTAGCTTCTTCCTAGCGCTGCTTTGCTTCACTCAACATCTCCAACAACCTTGGATTACTTATAATGGGTTAGGCTGAACTACAGAGGTGACGTTTCTTGTAATTAAAAAAACGTCAATCTAAATTAAGGAAACAATAATATCCCACCTCAAGCCCCTACCAAAAACCTAACCATTCCAGAAATTTGCATACATATAAAAACAAAAATCAAAGGGAAAAACGTATACTCTTGAATTGAACAAAGACACAGGAAAAAAGCGTTTCTTGCCTGTGAAAGTAGAAGGATAGAATTGCAGACGGTAAAACGGCGGGAGCGGTCAATCTTTAACGTGAACTCCGATAAAATTTCATCAATTGACCGTTGTTCAGAGGTTAGCAACGCGATAACCAAATTGGATTCTTGAGGGTTCAAATCCATAGTCTTTTGAGACCTTTGAATGGAATAATTAGAAAGGAAGCAGCAAAAGAGATGATGAAGAGAAACACAGATAATTGAAAAGGATTCGTACTTACATAGAGAAAGAAGCTTAGAACAATGTATTAGGATTTTGGATCAATTAACTAGACTCACACTGCGCCCAAATTTAAATTTTGATTCAGGAGATCCACAACGGCTTTAGTGAGAGAACGTTACTTGATTGCCCCTATTTCATACAAATAATTACAAAGAAACCACCGCGCCTTTATTTCTTCCGCTTTTTATTGTTTATTATAGAAAAATTATTTGTCTATTATATACAGTTTTTGTTTTTTTATAAAATAACTACAAAATTACGAGGAAAATTGGAATTCGATATTTAAATGTTTTTATATAGGTTCCAAACAGTCCTAACAAATTAAGAATAAGAATTATAACTGTATTGCTTGACTTCGTGTTACCGCTTTATTCAGATAGAGTTGTATCCTAAATAGATTTGTGTTGAAAAATTTTCGGAATCCTATCCTGGAGTGGAAAATTAGGTCATGAAGTTGAATTACTTTCCGAGTTATTAGCTACTTCTTCTATTTTCTTAAGGTATTAACCTATTTACATTGGTGGAAGAAAGGAGTTTGTAGTCAAATTTTAATTAAGTCTTTTGGCTGTGTTACTTGTCTTTTGGCTGAATGTACACTTACTTGAAATAGCTTAGGGCTATTTGCCTTTTTATATAGCAAACAAGCAAAGCATGAAAGTGGTAAAAAAACTTCCCAGAAGGTCGGAGGATCCTTCTGAATTGAGGTCAAGTCAATTTATTTAAATTACAATATATTTAATTTAGTGAAAAAATTTAAAACAAAAGGAAGACTGGGCCGGGTTGCCAGTCTCATCTCTATGTGAACTTCCAAATGCCAGATTCCGCGCAACAATTCCACAATTATTATCAATGAAAATACAGACTACAGACAACTGAATCAGAGCCATCGATTAAAACAAACAAAAAAAGAGTTGACGTCAAAGTCTTTAAATGATGCTGATGTAAGACTAGGTTACTACATTGGTATGTTTCCAAGTGCTTTCCTTCCACGTTCCAAGAACCTTCTTTTCAATATTATTTTTATTCATTTCGCCAAACTTCTCCATATATAGCTGCCATACTATATTGTATATGTATCAAAAGGCTTTAAGGTAACATATTATCAATCCCTCTCAAAGCCATCAATATCATCTTCTTTAACTCAATTCGTGTCAATCCTTTCTTAATTAATGGCAGCAAAAAGGTTTCTTGAACATCACAACTCTAATCTGCCTACTCAAAAACGGTTCAGAATTAGACCTTCTTTAACTTCGTATGTCTCTCTATTTTGCATATATATAATATTATCTCTTCTATTTTTATCATTTCTTCAAAATCTCTATATTTATTTATGGTCAGTCCAAGATTACTTTCTTAATTTAAAAAAAACGATTCTGATAATAGTTGTTAATGAATTGTTGACAGAGTTATTGGAGAAGCGGTAATGATGAATTCCTTGCAGAACTTTTGCAAGGCCTTGGAGCCTATGATTAGGAGAGTGGTAAGCCAATCCCTTCATAATTCGCCTTTTTTTAATCATAGCATCGATTTATAATTGATGCACGTTAACCTTATACATAAGTACTTATTTTCCCTTAATTAGTAATTCAGTGCATGAGATTACACATTATTACACAAAAACGTATAAATCCTAAGTGTTTTAGATATAACAACTTTATGGTTTTCTATCAAACTGAAATAATGATCACTCATTTATTTACACTTTAGGTGAACGAAGAAGTGGAGGGTACTCTACATCGACTCTCGTCACGTCCTTTCAATCGATCTCCTTCGCTTCGAATCCAAGCTGCCCCAACTCATCAATTAGCATCAACTTTACAACTAGTGTTCAAGAGAAATCTTATGCTTCCGATATTTACGGGGAGCAAAATTGTTGATTCGGAAGGGGAATCCCTTCAAATCCTTCTAGTAGAATCAATGGCTAATAATCAAGCAGTTCGGACATCTCTTCCTCATCCTATCAAAGTAGAAATAGTCGCTCTTGATGGGGACTTCCCTTCGTGTGATGAGAATAATTGGACGGGCGAAGCATTTGATAGTAAAATATTGAAGGAGCGAACGGGAAAAAGGCCTTTACTTGCTGCAGATTGTTTGACAATCACGTTAAGGGATGGGATTGCATCGATTGGCGAAATTGAGTTCACCGATAACTCTAGCTGGATTAGAGGCAGGAAGTTCAGGATTGGTGCTAGAGTTGTTCCTACTACATCTCAACCTTTTCGAATTCGTGAAGCCATCACGGATGCTTTTGTGGTTAAAGATCATCGCGGGGAATGTAAGTTTCTTCATCTATCTTATTCAATAACTCCAAAACTATACAAATTGCACCTAATTGTGCATATATACATACACAGGTGACACCAAAAACAATATAGGATTATATATATCATTTATATATGCAGATATCAAGTAAAATGTAGAATCTTTTAATAATAATTAGTAAGTTTTGAGTCAAATACTTATTAGTATAGCAAGAAAACAAACTTATTATATGTTTTCTGGTAAATCTAACCACTATATATGTAACTTGCTCCCCTTGATCTGTTATTTATATAGATTTCAAGCCCACTTGATCAAATGGCTTATATATTAATTTGTTCTTACCTGTTTTATAACCACTAGTTGGTTTCATAATTATAATGTGATATATGATAGTTTTAATTCCAAGTACGTGTATTCTATTATTTTGAGTCCAGAAAAATTTCTGTCACTTTCTTTGATTTTTGGTAAAAAAACTGCTCTAAGTGTAATTTGGAAATTTCAAACATTAACATCATTGAAAATGTCAATGAAAGGAATAAATGCAGCATGATTTTGTGTTAAACTAACTTATCCGTTCCCAATCACAATCAAAATAAAAAAATATATCACTTGGGAAGATTATTAATTTACATTAATGTAACCATAAGCAGCTTATTTATTTTCTCATGTATTTGAAATAAAAACTGCAGTGTACAAAAAACATCACCCACCAAGGTTGGAAGACGAAGTATGGCGTTTAGAAAAGATAGGGAAAGATGGAGCTTTCCACAAGAAACTATCTACTCATTACATTAACTCTGTACAAGACTTGTTGAAGTTATCCATTGTTGACCCGCAAAAGCTTAGAAGGGTATGATAGTGATTTTCCATTTACTACTATTTATTGATTTCAAGTTGATTTGATACTAATTAAGGAATGAAATCAAATGAGCAGATATTAGGGGGAGGAATGTCGGAGAAAATGTGGGAAGTGACAATAAAACATGCAAGAACATGTGTGATGGGGAATAAACATTACATAATGCAGGGACACAGTTACAGCATCACATTAAACCCAATTTGTCAAGTGCTCAATGCAACTATTAATGGCCAAACTTACTCTACTACAGATCTACCTACCATTATTAGGGTATTAATTTAATTCTTCTTACAATTTTCATATATTATTCATCAGTCATCATTAATTAGAGTAAATATGACAATGTTGAATTAATTTTGGGTGATCAGGACCATATTGAAAGCTTGGTGAGACAAGCTTATGCCAATTGGAGCTCCTTGCGAGAGGTTGTTGGAGTTTCAAGTGATGTTGGTTCGCTCACACAGGGACAAGGTTTGCCCAAAATACAGTTTTGAACCTTAATTGAATTTTTTCATATGATGTAAATTTTAATGATTAAATAGTTTTTTCTCTCTACTTTTAAAACGAAAAGCTTGTTGATCTCCTTTAAATCTCTACATAAAACAATAAAAAATTTAGTCTACTGGAAAGACTTTATAGAAATTATAATACGGCATTAATTTTATAGAGGAAACAGTAGGAAAATTGTTTATAGAGTCAAAGTCAGATAACCCATTAACCAAGTAAATGATCATTTCTTCGAATATTCGTGTTTGTATATATAGAATATGCTCAACTATCATTAATGAGATTTTAAATAATCTAATTGTTTTACTAAACAGGGAAAGGAGTGGATGATTTGGGCAGCGAGTTGAAGCATGGAATGGTAAAATCGGTTACCAATAATTATGAGCAAATAGAGTATACAAGTGATGCATACATTGAGATGGGAAGTAATACCGTACAAAAGGGATACATGATCGATTGGCAAAATGGTGCAGCACTTAGCCCCCGTAATCCGTTACACTAATCTCTAGTGGATGTTGCTGATGTCCACACCTACATTGGATCCTACTTAGATTGATGAATTAAGTAGCTAGACATTATAAATAAATGTACATAGAAATCGAGAGGTTTAATTTGCTGTTGTTGCTTATTAAGAAAAAAGGCCAAAGTAGGAGCATGGAACTTCTTTTTTTTTTCTCCCTCAAATAAGGGTCACATAACTAGTGCGTGGCAAATTGAGCCTCCTTTGTGTAGCTACTAGGTATGTTGATTAATAAAGTTTTTTCATATTCAAAATTAAATCATGAAAATTTAAAACAATAAAAAGGTAATATCATATAACCACCATAAATTTATTGGGTTTGGATTTGTTCAAGGCCGACTTTTAGATTGTTTGATTAGTCGATTTTTCTAGCTAATGAAACAAACACATAACACTAGTTAATGTGAATGATTAAATTAATTCATAAATAGAATTAGTTTGTGTGGTACTAATTTGTAACTCCTTTCAAATAGTACTCGAGAACACACATATAGGGAAAGTAAGGATAAAACAGATTTGGAACGACTGAAACAATAAAAATGAGCTAATGAGCTTGGTCCAAGCGGTAAGCGGTTTGTTATCACTTAAATAAGATCTCGAGTTCGAGCCTTGTGAACATAGAATATCCTTGTTAAGAGACTCATTCGATATAACTAAGTGTGCAATCCAAATTAAATCTGAATATAATATGGAATAGAGCTTCGATGAAGCGCCATTAAAAAAAGGTGGAAGTTATCCAATAACCTGAAATGGGAAAAAACAGTATTGTTCCACACGTAATTTAGTCATCTTAGAATTATTTTCCAATTTTCTCATCCTTCTTTTAGCTCAACAAAACCTCTTGGAATGATATTAGTTTTGATCTTTCTGCACTCTTTGAAAATTCTATAACAAATTTGTACGAAAAGTCACAATCTATTTTACGATATTTGTTCGGTGGTTGCCAAAGGTGCCAAAAAGACATGAATTTATTAATTATATTCAATTGAAGACTTGTATTTTCTTTTGTTAAACAAGGGTATTCATCAGTGGATCAGTGATTAATCATTTCATTAACTTACCGTATATGATGGGATAGCTGATCCGAACATTTGATTAGAGGTCTATTCTATTTCAAATACTGTCACTTTTGTTTCATAGAATTAAGGGAACTTTAGACTTTTATGTCCTCTCTCTTTGGCGGTAGAAAGGGCAATTTTTTCACAGCCAAAAACATCATCTTGCAAAAGCCAATGTCTGTTTTGTAAAGGAAGAGTTTGTGTTTTAAATATAATTATTCTATCAAGATTTGTTCCAAGTACCAATGCCTAATAATGATTTTTTTAAACTATGCTAAGCTGCATTAACTTAAAGCAAATTTCTATCTTACTAAACTTGTTGCATTAAGTAAAAACATGAACATAACAATCCGTTACACAAAATAAAAATAAACTGTAAGGCAAAACTAAGTTAAAGAATAAGTAAATAGAATCACTACCTAAAATACCTGATTTTCGACTGCCAGATCCATTCTCAAGAAATATATACATCATATTCCTAGATAATCAAGAAAAACATACTGATACCAATCTCCCCATTTCATTGTACACTACACAAGTTGCTATTTGACACTCTGCTGTCAACAAAATTTATTCAGCAAACAAACTTAGCCGCTGGTATTAGGCGTTGTCCTTGTGCTTTTCCATTGGTTCATGACAGTATCTGGTGAAAATGGCAGCACACCACTTTTTAACAAGCCAATGTCATCTGATGTATTATCCATGTCCGGTTTCTTCTCAAAACTGTAGTCCTTGTCTTTTATCAGCTTCAAAGTCTCCAACACTTCGTCCATTGTCGGTCTCAATTCCTTTGCACTCTGCAAACACTGAAATGCCAGCTCTGCCACTGCGGTTATCATTTTTCTTACAGCATAATCCGAATCAAACCCCAAATTATGGTCCACAAGTTCATCCAGTGCATTGCCTTGGATCTTGTTGATTGCCATGTTCGACAAATTTATCTCATGCCGATGTCTCGTGATATCTACAGCAGGCATAGACGATATAAGCTCAACCAAGACGACCCCAAAACTATAAACATCGCTCTTATCTGTCAACTGATAGCATTCATGATACTCCGGATCAACGTAACCCGGAGTCCCTTGAGGAGCAGTCGAAACATGGGTGACATGCAGTGGGAAAAGACGAGATAGTCCAAAATCCGCGACTTTGACGCTGAAGTTATCGTCAAGGAGAATGTTGTTTGTTTTGACGTCGCGGTGGATGATGTCAGAAGCATGGAGATAGGTTAACGCACAAGCAGTCTCGACTGCGATATTCATTCGAGTATGCCACGGAAGTCCACCTGGCTTTGCTTTTTCTCCATGGAGATGATCGGCAACCGTACCATTAGAAATGTACTCGTATACCAGTAAAAGTTCGCGACTGTGTCGAGAGGTGCAACCATATAACGAGACGAGATGTGGATGGCGCAAGCGAGTCAGGAGATCGACCTCGTTCAAGAACTGCTCAACTCTCTTGTAATTGTTCTCGTATAAGCGCTTAACAGCAACACAACGCCCGTCTTGAAGTTTCCCTAGAATACGAGAAGATATTCAGCATGGGAATAAAGATTCAAGATGCGTATAGATAGGGGTAGTGTTTGTTCTTACCATGATACACGGTGCCAAAGCCGCCTTCTCCGAGTTCTTTCTTTGGGTCGAAATTGTTGGTGGCCTCTTCCAGTTGTTCATAGGTGAAGAGCCGGACTCCATATACGCTGCCTCCTCTCTCCGTATCGAATTTCGAAGAGAAGTCGGAAGTGTTGGTTTGAGAAACAAAAGAAGATGGAGCATATGGATTTTTCTTGCGACGCTGATAGATGAAGAAGAGAATGGACATTATGATTACAGTTCCAACAGAAGCACTTACACCTAGTTGAAGAACAGAGTCAAGGTAGTGAGTAAGTATACCCTTGAATTCATGCAAGTGTAAATCCACAATTAGTAACAGACAGAAATTAAGAGAAATTACGGAAGGAGCTTCTTACCTATTATAACTTTCAGTTTTACATTTGCGCCGCCTACAAAAGTTAAATATGCAAAAAGAGTTAGTAATAGCAGGACAAACATAAAATTCAGATTATTGAGATACTTTATATTTGTGAAAGAAAAATACATCAATAGATTCAGAAAGTTAAATTGGAAGGGTGATGCTCTCATTTATTGACACGCAAGTTTCAACTGAATAAAAACACAATGAAACTGATACTGATAGAGAGCTGGTATCTAATAAAATTGAATTGAGAGAAATCGTTGCCAGCAGAAATGAAATTGTGAATGAAAAATCAGTTATTCTGATAGTTTCAGCAGGAAATATCGCACAACACGAGGATATACAATGGCAATTAAGTAGCCTTGCATGGTCAAAAGGAAAAAGCAGCTAAGAAATACATTGCCTATGATAGAATTCAAGAAGATGAAGATGACTGCAGAATGTACAGGTTCGGAATTTTGAGATGACATCATTAAATATTTTCTATAGATGTCTATATATTTATATAGCCGTGAATGCCAACTTGTTGAAATGTAATGAGTTAAAAGACAGATATATACATGTTCCCTTTTATATATATATATATATATATATATATATATATATATATATACAGCAGCCTGCAAAACAATCATATTTAAAACAATAGATACATTTTATGGTTACATATTGACTGGACTAGCAATGGTATTAAGCCCATTGTCAATGTAAAATTTTTTACTTGACCATACACAACCCTAGATAAATGTAGTTATACAGAACTCACTGCCTTGGGAACCATTAAAAATTTGAAAGAACGGCCAGTGGAATTGTGAAATTGGAATTCATCTCATAATTATTAACCTCACATTTAAGAAAGAAACAAGCATTAGCCATTATTTTCACTCTAATATCAATAATAAATGAGGGGGGAAAATGAAGCAAACCTATGGTCTCTAAAGGAAAAGCCAAACAACCAAAAACAATGAAACGAAGAAGATTACGAATGGAAAAAATTCTTAATTAGATGAAAAAGTTACCAGAACGGCAGGAATCGGGGCGAGAACTATCAGTACAAAAACAAACAAATTCATTATTCTCAAACCCACAGCGACCACCACTTGTCTTACAAGTGCTGCAATTAGGTGCAGTCCAATTTAAC
>CATIWQ010527998.1:0-24148 GCA_949673415.1 Euphorbia schlechtendalii
ATATATATATATATTTAGGTACCTAAAAAAATATTAATAAACCCAAAATATATTAAATTATTTTTTTATTTATTTTATAAAAAAATCAACTGTAAACTACACCGGGTCAGCCCAAAATTTGGCGAATTCATTCAAATTTGGGCGGACCTTGCCCAAATTTTGGGCCAGCAGTTGCCAGCCCAAAATTTGGGCGAGGCTACCCTTTGGGCAAGCTATCGGGGGAATTTTAAAAATTCCCCTTATAAATAGAGGGGTCTTGTTTTGGATTGAAGATGGCTCAAAATTTGAGAGAAAAATCTGATTTTCAGGGGAAAGAAACTAACAAATATTTTCTTTCAAACTTTCTCCAGTAATGGGCACAGATTCATCATAGTAGCAGTTGATTACTTCTCTAAGTGGGTGGAAGCTGAATCCTACTCCAGTATCACCACTAAGATAATGGCCAAGTTAATAGAGAAGCACATCTTCACTTGATATGGGATCCCCCATCACATTGTCTCAGATAATGGAGTCCAATTCCAAGGGGTAACACCTGAGTTGATTAAGAAATACGATATTGAGCATCATCGCTCTTCACCATATAGACCACAAGCCAATGGAGCAGTTGAAGCAGCTAACAAATCCATAAAGAAAATCATGAGTAAGATGGTGACTACTTATCGAGATTGGGTGGACAAGCTACCTTTCGCAGTTTGGGGCTATAGAACGAGTATTCGCACTCCTACAAATCAAACTCCGTTCTCACTAGTATACGGAATGGAAGCAGTTTTGCCAGTAGAAACAGAGGTAGGATCTTTGAAAATAGCCTTGGAAGCCAAGTTAGGAGAGTCGGAATGGGCCAGAGCCAGATTCAAGCAGCTTAGTACGATTGATGAGCATCGGCTCAAAGCCTTAAATCATCTACAGATGTATCAGCAATGAATGGCCAGGGCGTACAACAACAAAGTCAAGCACCAGAGGCAACCCCTGAAGGTAGGTGACTTCGTGTTGAAGCAATTAAAGCCTTCAAACATGGATGTTAGAGGAAAGTTCAGGCCCAATTGGGAAGGACCGTTTGTAGTAAAAAAGGTGCTGAGTAAAGGGGCAATCAAGATTATGGATATGAAAGGTAACGAGTTCATCAACCCCATCAATCAAGATAAGCTTAAACGCTACCATGTTTAGGAAAATAGTACAAGAAAAACAAAAATATGTGTGTAAACAAGCCTGTTAGCTAACACTCTGTTGGTTGAGCAAAAAGTAGGGCCTTTTTTCAAAAAACTTAGGACAATGAGTGATAAATAAATTCATTAGTTAGAAAAACCTGAGATGGCTAGCTAATGACAGGAGTCAGGTCACTCGAAACATTTATACTTTGATTTATTTCATCGATGAAGATATCATTTCCTGCTAAAAATATTTATGTGCTTAAATGCCAATGGTTAAAACATCATTAGTAAACAACAAACATCTTAAAATGCAATAGTTTGTACTTAGGGGAAAGAAAAGACAAATAAATCCTATAGAATTTTACCACATTTGTATACTCTAGGAAAAAGTCGATTAGTTTTATTCTTTAATAAAATAGCATCATTTACGAAAAATTACCAAGCTAACTTCATCTATTGTCTTAAGGACTCAGCCTATTTTCATCCCTTAATCATTCATGCGTCACCCATGCATTGAACCACAAAAGATAAAAGAAAAACGGCATCAAATAAATGTGGCGAAGTTTTACAAACCCCAATGTATCAAAGGTAAAGTAAAATGAAAGTACATCAAAAGCTACGCTAAAAAGGCCACACTGGCCAACTACCTACAAGAAGCCTAATCACTACTGGCTGAGCCTTCTGACTCCTCCTCTTCTCTGCCAAAAGACTCCTAGATCCTACTCGCATGATTAATATCATTCTTGGAAGCCTCAGGACGGAGAATAGATCCTCCAGACGCCTCTCCCCGAATATCGGCGGCCCTCATCATCCTCAACTGCTTGGCGAGGGCATGATCCTCAAACTCAGTGCTCCTTACCCCCACCGCCGTTCATCCCTTGCTTTTGCCCTTGTCCTATGAGAGAGCCCTCTCCGTCCTCCTGATATGCTGATGTGCCAATGCCAGCTGATCCCCCAGCTCCCGAGCTCTAGCCTCCGCAACAAATCAAGCCTAGCGCTCTAGTGCGAGCAAAACCTGGCATTAAAAATCACATATCATGTCATGTATCCAATCATTACATCACAATCACATCATGCACAGGCAACCAGCGAAAATTGAAAAAGCAAAAGTGGAAAGTCTTACCCCGGCAGTGCTGTTCTACGTAATAATCAGATCCCTCGCAGGCATATACTGGCTCGCAATCCGCTCCCCCTCAGCTCGACAAATCTGGCAAGATGAAGTGTCAGGATAAAAGCAAACTAGGAATGCAAAAAAACCTTGAGAAAAGGGAGCTCACATGAGTGGTATTCTCCGGGAAAAGGTCCAAGATATGATGGCTGATGGGGAGCTCCACAGAGGTAGTATCCCTGACCAGGGAAAGGAGAGAGAAGGCCACATCCATAGGCGTAGCTATACGGCCCTCTACGATACCTAGGGGTGGCATGCAAGGGCCCTCCGACAGCCCAGTCTCAATACGGACGTGCTTGCTACCGCCAGTCTGCAATCATACACAAAAGATCATTAATCAACTCAAAGGAGGGGCACAAAGGAAGCAATGTAAATGTGACAAGAGAAGAAGGCATACCCCGGGAGTGCCGACCTGAGAAGGTTGTGAAGTATGAGTCGCAGGACTGTAATAGGCATCCGCATCAAGTATATCTTCGCCAGGGCCACCATGGTCATTACCTCTCTGGTCATCACCATCCTCATCATCATCCTCATCCTCAGCATCATCATCAAGTAAGCCCTCCGTGGCCTTACGGATAACGTCCTCTACATGATGGTGATGCCACAACTCATTGTCGTCATGCCAAAATCGAGGGCAGGTTTGCAAAAGCACAGCCATGTGATCCTGGTAGTCACCATTAATGCACTCAACCACAACACCATTCCCCTCAAGGAAATCCATATGATCAGTCAGAGTCGTGTTCGTCAAATGAGGCCAAAACACGCTCGTCGAAGGATGAGGAGGCACGGGCCGAACAACTACAGTAGAAGTCTTCCAATCCTAGATTTGCTCACCGAAATACCATTCAAGAGACCACGGGCTCTCCAAGATAAAGCAGTAATCATCCACGTCCTTCCTCACCACCATGATATCCTCCCGGTTGGGCACAGCCTCCCAAGGATCCTCCATGATCTGCATAAGCGTGAAAATGGAAAAAATGATGAGTCAATCATCAACTTGTTGCGTAGAAAAAAATGGAATAACAATCAAAGTTCTAAGGAAGAAAGAGGGTACCTGGTCATGGGAGATATGGCAGATGCACTCGCGGTAGCCTGTCCTCCACTTGCGCAGACCGCTCACCTAATAGCACCATCAGGTAATAAAGGCAAACCCTGGCTCTAGGGCATCCTCGAAGATAGGGGGAGGAAGTACATGATACTCAAAAGCTTAAACTGTAAAACAAACACATTTAACTATGTCGGTACAAGAATCACGGTTGCGCAAATGAAATCCATAAATAAAAACACACAAGTACCTGGAGGAGGAGGTGATTGAGCTTGAGGGTTTTATTGTGCACCATCACGGTATAATCTAAGCCATAATACATCTGGTCTAGTATGGCCTGGGGCTAGTTCCAACTTGGGATGTTTGCAACATCCTCAACCGCCGATATCAGTCCATAATTGATCTTGCTAGATGTTACGGGAAAAAAGATAATGGACATGAGGCTAATAATAAAAAGCCCTCACTACCTGGGGGCGAAGCTCCTCAGGGACTGGTCGAATCCCCTTCAGTATGGGTAGAGGTCGCCATATGCCAACTTCCCCGCATTGGGGAACACACCAAATAACTCCTCTACCCTGCTCACCACCAAAGTCAAGGTAGGAAACTTGTCCAGGAAGACATTAAAATGAATGGTGGAGCCATCCCAGCTCAAACCCGTCATGGCCACGATGTCAGAGGGAGTCATAGTCAACTCGCCAATTGATAAATGGAAGGTGTGTTCATCTCTGACCAGCGCTCCACCACAGCAGTAAGGGCAGCATGTGGCAAATGAGGCATCTGATCGGGGATCGCACTCGTGATACCCCCAAAACCAGTGGCCCAGATGGTCATGTCCAGATCTGCGTCCCTCCGTATCCTGGCCCACCAGGAGCTCAAAGTGCGAATCCCAGTCACATTCAAAAAATAATACGGCTGCAAAAAGAAAGCAAAAGAAGTGGTCATTATTACATACACGACACTACTTTAACCTGCAAAATCTGGAATAGAGGGAACAAACAAGCTCGTAAATCCAAATTTTATCTCAAGGCACAAATGAATACGTAGGAAATCAGCCTCGTTTAGCATAAACATAAGTAAAAAATGAAGAAAAGGAAAAAATACAGCGAATACAAGCTACCGAAGCTAACATCGGTGTCAGTATTACCTAACATCAGTACCGATGTTAGGTCTTCAACACTAACATCGGTACTGATGTTAGGTCTGCAACCCTAACATCGGCACCGATGTTAAGGTTGCAGAAACCGAAACTCCCCCTTTTTGAAATTTCCGATAAAAAATTATCCCAAAAAATCCAAATTTCATGAAATTAAACATCCTAAACATATAAATAACCCTAAATACTGCCTATTCATGGACCGATACCACACAAAATCGGTTCCAATCTAAGTTTTAGCCTAAAATCCTAAAAAATCCAAAATCTAAAAAATTGGGATAAACGAAGGATTCTCGGGTTACCTGGATATTCGAGACATGCTCGTGAACCCTCGGGATGAGGGAAGTGATGGGAGAAGTGAGGGAGTAGCCCATGAACTCATCCAAGGAATCGAAACCATAACCACGAGCCACGGAGCACGAACTGAGTATCGGGTTCGCCGGATGAATCAATAGAGATAAGGCGGCGATGTTGCAGGGTTTCTTGCCCTTAATCTTAGTCCTCATGATTGATAGTCGGAAATTTGCCCGAGAAGAGAAATGGGAGGTTTTGGGAGAGAAAATTCGAAAAGAAGAAAAATGGGAAAATGAATTTCTTTTCTGGATTTATAAATTATGCCTCTTCAAACGTGACATCGGTACCGATATTCATAGTGATATTACCTATATCGGTACCGATGTTAATTTTTATACTTTGCTTTTCTCTTCTTTTTGTAGAATTAAGCTACGACAGAGGATTTTCTACCATGACAACACAGGTGCAAACCATTTTTCCAACTTATCACAGTCAATGGACCTATTACGGTCTGCATTTCTGACTTATTACAGTCACCGGACCTATTACGGTCTGCATTTTCCAACTTATTACAGCCAATGGACCTATTGCGGTCCGCATTTTCTGACTTATTAAAGTCAATGGACCTATTATGGTTTGCATTTTCTGACTTATTACAGTCAATGGACCAATTACGGTCAGCATTTTCTAACTTATTACAGTCAATGGACCTAATATGGTCTGCATTTTCTGACTTATTATAGTCAATGGACCTATTATGGTCCCCATTTTCTGACTTATTACAGTCCATGAACCTATTACGGTCTGCATTTTCTGACATATTACAGTCACTGGACCTATTACGGCCTGCATTTTTCGACTTATTACATTCACTGGACCTATTACGGTCCACATTTTTTGACTTATTACAATCAATTGACCTATTACGGTTTGCATTTTCTGACTTATTACAGTCAATGGACCTATTACGGTTTGCATTTTCTGACTTATTTCAGCCACTGGACCTATTATGGTCCGCATTTTCCTACTTATTACAGTCACTAGACCTATTACGGTCTGTATTTTTCGACTATTATAGTCACTAGACTTATTACGATTCGCATTTTTTGACTTATTACAGTCGATAGGACCTATTACGGTCTACATTTTCTGACTTATTACAGTCAATGGACCCATTACGGTCCACATATTTTTTGACTTATTACAGTCAATGGACCCATTATGGTCCACATATTTCCTAACTTATTACAGTCCACACATTCCTGACTTATTACAGTCAATGGACTTATTACAGTCCACACCTTTCTTGACTTATCATAGTCAACAGACTTATTACAGTCCACACATTTCTTGACTTATCACAATCAACACCTTTCTTGACTTATCACAATCAACAGACTTACTATAGTCCACAACTTCTCATGACTTATTACAGTCAATGGACTTATTACAGTCTAGACCATTTCACGACTTATTACAGTCAACGAACTTTCTACATTCCATACCCCTTCCAAACCTTTCCTTACCAAGTAGAAAGTTAAGAAACAAGGGGAAATTATTGATGAACAGGTAACTCACAAGGAGCACAGGGAGACTAGTTGCATCAACATTACACTGTGACGAAAAGCCTTGGATTATCACGATGACCCCACACTGGGAAGTGCCAACCGCGACTGGTCAGGTATCATTTCTGAACCCCACTGCTCTTTCAATCGTGGGACCATATTGATCTCATATAAGCAATGATCCCACGAGGGGCAACCTGTGAGCACTGGATTTTAATCCTCACTCGCGAGTTCGATGATGAAACTGTAATTTATTTTCCTTTACTAGTCTTCCACTTTGACAGGATCTCGGAGGTCCTCGAGAGAAGCATTCCTCATTTCTTACGAATCTTAGATATTTTTTTAGGCCGCCTCATCAGTAGCCAAGTCCAATTTGAACCAAATTCAGATAAAAAATCCAACATTGACATCGATGTTACTAACATCGGTATTGATATCGCTAAATATCAGTACCCGTGTCATGACATCGGTACCGATATTAAGTCAATACTGATGTCATTTTGTGACATCGATACCGATGTTGCATTGATAGTAGCAGCAGAATGATTGCAGAATTTCAAAAATTATTATCATAACCCCACTAATTGACACCTGTGACCTTCCACACTATTAAGGTGGCTGGAAAAGTCACTCCATAATGTTAGAAGTGACATTAGTGGGGAAGAAAATGGGGAAAATGTCAAAAAGCCTAAGTGTAGGCCTTTAACTTGGATTGAAGGGAGCTCACTATAAAAGGAGGCTCACATTCTGCATTTTAAAGGAGGAAGAACACCATACAAAAAAGAGAATATCAGTATATTTTCAGAAAAAAGAGTTCATTTCACAAAAACAAAGAGAAATTTGCATTTTCATGTCTTTAGTTCATAGGGATGACTAAGCAATTTTCCATCACATTTGTTAAGTCTTGAATCAATAAAACTTAGTAAAGAAACCATTAACATAATCCATAACTACAAGAAAATCATTTTACTTTAAGTTTGTGGACCAACACTTCCCCCATTACTCGGTTTTCTCAAGCCAAACTACCTTGTCAACCAACCAAAGAAACGAGGAGGGTTTCCCAGAGGATTCTCGACGAAGTACATTCTCGAATACGTTGTAAGCCTCTGTGTTCCTAGAGTTTGTGCTTACATTTTTACGCTTTTCTTTTTGAAGGTTTATTTTTCTTTTCGGTTATTTCCATTTTTGCACACCAATCTTATTTTCGGGAATTGCGGTTTGACTTCAAATCTATTTTAGTATTTTGTTTACATAAACATATTCTACATATCTTGAGCTTTCTGGAATGATAAAGATAATCTAAATCTGTTAAGTATAGCAAAAGTTATGATCATTTGAAGTCTCGAATTTTTCTTTTGCTGTTTCTGCTGTTTTTTTGTTTGTTTTCTGCAGGTCTGAACCATCAATGTCGGTACTGACATTACCAACAACATCACCAAAACCAACACCGACATTGCAATGCTGACACTGACGTTGCAACATCGACGTCGGCATTACCTCTTTTTTCCTAAAAAATACAAGTTTATATTTTACGCATTAATCATGAGTTAATTAACAAAAATAATTTGTTTACATGAATATATCATAATTAATAAAATAATTTTATATTAATCTTTGGATATATTCCGAGAGAAAATTTGAATACCGGTTTCCTCTTGACTGGGGTAAAATTATTACCGTATTTGAATTTCCTCGGAATATATACAAAAGATAATGATTATGTTCAAGGGCCTAGAATTATTTATTACTTCTATTTATTTGTAAATAATTAAGTTTAATTTAGGAAACCCCCACGAAAGGAACCCCGTTCCTAGATATCTAACTCGGAAAAATTCACATGCGGGATTTTCATTAATAAAATGAGTAACATATTTGTATAAAAATGAATCATTTTTATAACGAAAACAACGAGCCTTTGTCGGCACTTTTTATTTAACTAGGCCACACGGGTCTTTCAAATATTAAAATCGAACATATTTGGTGCACTAGCACGTATTTGTGCTATGAAAATATTTCATACTAACCTTTGTGGATGTAGGTAGAATAGGTTAGATGTACGCCTAGGATTTATTTTCCTTCGAGTATCGCATTTTTTTATAAAAATTATGTATTTGTTAAATCGGTTGTATAATAGGATATTGATGTATTCATTCCCCTAGATCTCTTATATTTAGGCAATTTTGTATTCCCCATCCCCAAAATATGTAAATAATCCCCCCTGGACTAGGTGCATTTACTTCCTAAGTGTTTACTTTCCGCACTTATTTATTGCTTTCTGTATGCATGCTAAATATAACTCGAAATCAATTTAGAATGGGATATCATAATATTGGAAAATGGTAGCCAATTGCCTAATATGACTTACATAATGACAAAGTAAGAAAACTCATCCGGACCCGAATCTCTATACTACGGTATCGTTTAGGCTTAACCGATCTAGGCTGTACCGAATTTCCAGGAAAAGCTTATCCGGGTGGCGACTCTGTATAATGTAGGCTAGAGGTTTATGCCTCGAGTCTTTGGAATCCATTCCATAACAAAACACACAGACTTCCTAGAATCAATTCTTCCTAGGATAAATTGGGTAACCGGCATTCGCACCAGGACCTCTCTACTAAGGAATGACCCAACAACCTTTTCCTAGTTGGAGTACATCAATGACCTCACAATTCCAGGGACCCCAACTGCCAAATTTTGCGGCCTTATCCCAGGGGCAATATAGCTCTTATCCAAGCACATGGAATGCCATCCTCCAATAACCAGGAATGGTGGAATTATGGTAACAGTTCTTGGCCACTCATGGCGGCGATCTCATGAATCCATACTCAGCACAACCGACAATCGGGGATGAAGATAGCTTTCCCCCAAAATTTGCAATGCCACAGTTTGAAAAGTATGTGGGATCTGGCAACCCGCACGTTCACTTAATGTATTATCATACGGTGATTAGAACATTAAGGGTCAACGAACGGATGATGGCTAAGCTCTTTGTCATCACCTTGTGCTACCTAGTCAATGAATGGTACATCCACCTTCCATTGGACATAGTTACTAATTAGAATAGCCTTGCTCAGGCTATGATGGGGCATTATGGTTTCAACTCTTAAATGGAAACCACAATGCAACATCTAGAGGCTATAAGGAAAGAGCAGGGTGAGAGCTTCAAATCCTACTATGCGCGTTGGATGGACACACAGGTCAGGCTTCGGGCTCGCTTAACCCTATTAAAGATGATAACCAAGCTTCTGGATAGCGCACTACCATCATACAGGAACAAGTTTGGGTCAGACATCTTTTCGAGCTATCAAGAAGTGTTTGAGAAGGCGGATATGATGGAGCACTTTGAATTCATGGACACATCTGGGGGGCACTATTTCTGAATGATAAGCAATGGATTATGATGTAATAAATTAGCTTTTAGCTACTTTGCCCAGGAGGCTTTCAAATTTTTTAATAAATTGAACCTTGTTTACTTGCTTGATATTCTATTGATGACATCACGCATTCTCATAAGCATATACATAATGTTTTTAGCACATGTGACACATCATGTCATGAAGTTAATTTGGGTATAAATGGATTCCCCATAGTTCAATAAATTCAAATGATTTGACTCTTGAGAGAAAGTGAGAGACAAACACATGTACTTAGACGATGCATGATAGTATTTGCTTCATCCTACAAAGATGGAAAATTGACAGACAGATCACCAAGCGTGAACCATCCATCGACTACTAAATCAGTCAAACAAAGATCAAAATGATTAAAGCCAGAATAAGACCAAAATGTCAACAGGGCAAATTGAAGTCAAACAACCTGCGCAACGTCAAAGAACACAAAGAAAGAGTCAAATCATTAAACACATCAACAACTCCATCACACGGCTCACCAACACTTATGGGTCGATCATTACATTGAGGAGGAAACATCATTGAATGAAAACCGTTCACCATCAACAAATCAAGCTATCTGATCTCCAACATATCACCTATCTTTAGGGAACAATTGAACTCAAAAGGAAACAGTGATGATCAAGACGTATCATCGAATACACCTCAAGCTAGCGAAGCAGGATGAGCACCAACCAATCGATCAGAAATGCTGAACGAGACAACAAATGAAGTCATGGACATGGACGACTAGCGAGCTACCAAATCAACCAAGTCTTACACAATTGTTATCACGCATAAGTGAAAGAAATAAATCGGTAAAAAGCAGTACCAATAAAAAATAAATTAGCCTGTCAATTAACACTCTGTTAGTTGAACAAAAATTAGGGCTTCTTTTCAAAATAGAAAAAGAACAGCTCTCTGAGTTGAAAACCCGAAAAGGGCGACTTAAGCAAAACTTAGGACATCGAGAGAACCACATTGGTTAGAAAACCTGAGAGGGCTAATTAGTGGTAAGAGTCAAATAATTTGAAACATTTATACCCCTGTTAAGTTCATCAATGAATTATCATTTTTGCTAAATCTTTATGCATATGCTTATTTTAATTTCTTGTATGCCAATGGTAGAATATCGCAAGTAAGCATAAAAAAATGAAAAAGTAAAAATAAAGAAAAATGAGTCTTTTGCATTGAAAACCTGAAAAGGCGGTCTAGAAAAAAATTAAGACAAGGTTCGATAGATTGAAAACCCGTAAGGGCGATCTATGTAGAAATTAGAAACAAAGAAATATCAAATTCATCATCTCCTCCTCGAAACAGTACGTGGCATTATATACCTCCAACACTTTAGGCAAATGGCTTCCAAACGATAATCTCCAACATAATGTGAGGTCAACGACTTATCTAGATCTTCCTAAGACCAGATCCAAGCTCTGAACTCGAATCTGATTCAACAAACCCTTGGTCGTTGCTCTGAGGAAGTCATCCATAGAATCCCTAACAAGGAAAATCCTAAGGCACCATGCACTAGCACAAGAGAAGGCTCTTCAATGAATGAAGTTCACAACACTTACAATAGATGAACATACATCAAATGATAAATATTGTTCATGCATAAAATCATGCATTACATTCGCATCACATTATTTACAAGTAAAGACGATGCCTAACTGTGGTAACAAAAACCTAATAAATAAGAAACTCCACCTCCACTTGGGGAACCTGCAAACACCAAGAAAGACGATGAACCACTTAAGCCTAAAGTCAACATAGCAACATTGCATCACAAAAGCCTCCTAAACCAACGAAGCTGTTTTTAGGACATCCTTGAATTTTCATTAAACTCATATATTCATCATGTTTTAATTTTTGATTGAATGGGCAAAAAATTTTGCTTCGCATAAGCTCAATCAAATAATTAAAACATTCATTATAAAATGTATTAACATTATACTTTTCTCCGATTTGTCACAGGAAACAAGTCAACATCCTACTAAGGAAATTCAAACTACAATCGAAGAAGGAAAAGGCTATGACTAAAGAAAGAAACAGTCTCATCTACATACCGAAGAAAGAAACGGTTGGATATTCCTCCCACAAGGGTCACTCTCAAAATGGATTCAAGCACTCTACATCGGTAGTTTGAAACTGTCAAGGCCACTCGAAGGTCAACTCATAAGGGGCACATAAAGACCACCATCGAAGAAAGAAACGGTTACCGATTGCTAAAGGGATGCCAGAGAAAGAAACAATTGACCCACCAACAAGGGGCATCAAACCCTACGAGTTTTCAAAGTAAGAAACGGACAATCTCATAAGGACACAGCGCCAGGAAGGAAGGCCCATGTCATCACCTATAGGGGATAAAGAAATCACCAGCCACACTGGTCAGGTATATTCTCAATCCCTATGCTCCATTTCGTGTGATCACACTGGTTATACAACTAGCAATTATCACACGAGGGGCAGCGGTGAGCATAGGATTTTGTACTAGCTCGCGCGTTCAATGATGACGGCTTTTCGAGAATTTTATCCTCAAATCACATAATTTCAAATATTTGAAGATCTCCGAATGGGAATGTTCATCCTCACCAATTTATGTTAAGAATTTAATTCTTTAAAGTTAAATCAACTAAATAAATTAAATAGGACTTTGACAAATTTATTAAAAATAAAAACAAATAAAAATGTTTTTTGAATAAAAATTAAATAAAAAATGAGAAAACTTCAGGCCGAACCTGGCAAGGGGGCTCACTGAAACTCAACAAAATCCCAGCGAGGCTGGGATTTCCAGTAAGGCCTCGTTGGAACTCCCAACGAGGCTCACTGGGATTTCCAGCCAGCCCCCCCTCATTGGAAAATTCCAGCGAGCCTTGAAAATCCCCTATATATATCCGGGTCTTTTTGGATTGAAGGGGCTCGAAATTTGAGAAAAAAACTCTATTTTTCAGAAGCAGAAACACCGAAAAAAACTACAAAAATATTTCTTTCAAAAATTCTTTAATTACTTCTAGATCTAAAACACATTTGGATTCTGAAATTTGTGATTTTTAAATCTATTTTCAACTTTCTTCTTTTCTTTAAAAATCCTCTGATATTCTCGGGTCTAAAATAAATTTAAAACCCAAGATTAATTTTATCTTCAAGGTAAATAAACATTTTTATTTTCTTCACATACAAACGAACGAGGAACCCCGGGGATCGAACAGATACACCGAAGTGTATTCACACCGAAAGGGTAAGCCTCTGAGTTCATAGAGTTGCCTAATCTCATGTTTCTTTTATATTTCATTTTATCTTAAATAACGACCTAGGAATATGCTCTATTTATTTTATGATACTGATGTAATATTATCTCTTCTTCTACTACTATTTCTATTAATTCACAAAAATAGATGTTAGATTACCCCAACGAAGGGAATTAAAATTATTCTGGGATAACAGGCCTCACACTTTGCCATGCGGTCATTTTCACTAATAAAAAACGACGAACTTATGTGTTAATAAAAATGAACATTTTTATTTCTAAATAAGAAATCTTCAATCGTCGATGTTTTAATTAGGCCACACGAGCCTCGAAGAAATTAAATCAAACATACGTGCAAATATTATGTTATATCTTTTGCTAACCATTGTCGATGCAGATTAGATGTATGCCTAGGATTTTATTTTCCTTCAGGTATCGTAATTTCAATTATTTTTTATGGGAATTGTAATTAATAGATTTGGCAGGCGGTTGCATCCCCCGAGGTTATGTAATATTTAATTTTTACTTTTCTGCCTTTATTTACTACTTTATGTATGGATTTATTGCTTACCGTATACAAATTTAATCATATATTAAAACTCGAAAATGACATAGGTACGAATATTCATAATAAAGAAATAAGGTTTTATATAGATGTAATATAATGTGATCCAACAAGAAAAAAACATCTTATCATGGACCCGAATCTCTATGTCTTAATGGGGCTTCCCCCAAACATTAAGCTTCACAAGACTCTAATTCCTAGAAAGACCAAATCTAGGTGGCGATTCTACACTAAGAGATGATGGATTCGGGTTTGACCAATCTAAAATGTTTTCGCTTTCTCAATCAAATTTTCCGGGTCCACGACCTGGTATGAATTTTATTTTCAACTTAAAACACCCCGGTGGACCACGCTTCTCATTCCACGCACTCTCGGCCCATTGCTCCGTGTTGTCCGCTCACAAAGGGGCTATTTGAATGTCAATAAAAATAGTAGGAAATATGTATTTAATTAAAGACCTTATATTAAATACATGTACATATACTAATGTCTAAACAATTTCAATCTTATATCTAAGTTGAATATGAACACTAACACGGTATCTATTTGGCAACAAAGTTTATAAAGGAGACTATTTTCATGAGGGGTTCGAGAATGTAACGAGGTTCCTGAAAATCCTTGGTTTAGATTATGTACTAGATAATCCATATCCCGAAATCCCCATAGAAGATCCTTCAATTTATCAAATAGGTTAGTACATGAAGCACAAAAGGGATTGTGATTTCTTACAGAATTTCATGGTCAACACTATTATTCAAAGGTACAAGGATCTATGCAAAGATATGGAGTTGGAGTCTATAATTATGCAGCTTGTAATAATGGAGGAACCTAAGAAATTCATGCTATCTACAAGTCTAGGCTTTGACACCTCAGCAATTAAGTTTTTCATGATTGTTTATGATAACTCTGACTAGTTAAGGAAAATGGAAGTTACTTATGATCAGGAGGCCTTGATTAGATTATATTGAAAGGTCTACTGAAAAGGTATGATAGTTTCAAAATAGATTTCTATGGCATTGGGGATTACTATAATTTTTCCAACATGGTAGACCTGTTGGAACATTATGGTATTCAATTTAGAAATAAACTTGAAAATTAACTTGTTGTTGAGGATCAAAAGATTAGAAAGTCAAGGGCTTTCAAGGTCAAGAGAAGACTCATGAAAAGTGCCAAAATGAAACGCGAGTTAAAAGCTTAGATTTTTGAACAAGTGAAGAAGAAGCCAAATGAGGCATCTACTTCAAGTAAGTTCATAATAAAAAGTTTCTCTACAGTTCCTTATGAGTCTACATGGGTATTGGATACTAGCTGTGGTACTCATATCTGTATTTCTGTGCAGGAGTTGCAGAATAGTAGGAGGCTTGCAAAGAGGGAAATGGACCTAAGAGTTGGAAATGGAGCACGGGTTGCTGTTGGTTAATCAAGACAGTAATTGAATATGCAATCGTTGCAAGGCAGAATTTCAAAACATAAAATTAACCTAGGGATCTCATAAGCATGTCATTATTGATATAATCTAAGTTAAAACATTCCATAGATGCTTTTAGGTTTATAAAACATATAAAAGAAACCTAGCATCTAAAGATCAAAGCATTATCAGAAGAGCCTCTATGATTGATCCACATGGATTTTCACCGACCAAAAGCTCGAAGAGGTAGAACTCGTCGATTGATAGCAACTGCTAGACTACTCGAAAAATCAACTAGAAAATAACCCCGAAGTCTCACTTAAACTTAGAGCCTTCTATAAGAACTCTTTAATTTGTTTGGAGAAACTCGTGAAGGATCTCGCACAACAAAAGAAGAGGAGAGTAGAAATTAGAGAGAAAAATAGTCTAACCTTTTTCTAGTGTATGAAATATGAGAGGCTTGAAGCCTATTTATAGGGAAAAATGGGGAAGTGTTAGACTCCCCCATTAACTCTGCATGGGATAGGATAAACCCATCCCATGCTTATCAGGTTAGCTGCGCGGGTCAAGGTGACCCATGAGCTGACCTGCGCGCCTCATGGGCTTCCCTCATTTACCGCAAGCTTGGGCTTGTGGCCCACACAAGTGCTGCTATAGGCAGTGCTTGTACGCTTACAACCCACTAACACTCGGGCTTGCCTGAGCACTAGTGGCTTACGGGCCCCACCTCGAACAACCCGTGTTCTTTTCGTGGCCCACTCGTAACGGGAAAAATTCCCTTGCTTGCTCTGATTAATTTCCCTATTTTCTCATAATTACTTTTAATTATTAATTCAGTTCAACCAATTAATAATTCTTCTCACTGATTTCACAACTTGTATTTTCGAAATAAACCTAGTCTATAGGCTCTTTACATTGTCCGATAAAGACCCAAAGTGTGACCTTATAGGATCCCAGAGTATAGAGTTGCTAGAGGTTAACCTAAACTTGGTTTCCAATCCAAGAACCTTTAGGCTCAATGTTCCAGATCGATATGGAACCCGATAACTCTAGATGATCAAATAGGCTTTTCTAGCAAAGGTGTATGATCCCCCGATACTTGGAACGTCACATGCCTGTGACTTAATCTGGTTTTGCAATAGTAAACAATACAATACACCCCTTCCATCAGGTTAAGTACCATCCAATTTATTAAGCTTGGATTAAGTGTTAGCTCATGTAATAACCGTAGCTATCTTGGAATTAGACTTGTTCATGAAGAACACCACTCAGCCATTATGTATCTTGATTAACTAGAAACCCGTTCTATCAATCTTATACTTTGATCAGAGTTTTATGAGTGTGTCACTTCAACAAGGGGCCCTAAGGTACATCTCTCATCACTAGTGTCATCCTGATCACCAAGGTATGAATAAGTATGACCCAAAGTATAGCAACTCCTACATAAGGTAACCGGTGTCTCAGGTCTGAGGATATTTAAATTGCTACTGCAATAAGACATGATACCAACACATAAATATAGTAATTTTCTAGTGTTTGTCTTATAGCAATCTCCAATGTATTACCTGAATACATTCATGTGTTGACTCAAGGTAGCACCTTCAACTCGTGAGATTGACTGGTTGGATCTAATCCAAGGAGAAAGCCTACACATGCTAGTCTGTCCATTCCATTGATATCCAATCTCAATGAAACTATGACTAGGGATATTTAGACTATTCATAGTAACATGTATGTGCAGTTCTCACACAACATAGCTCCCACTATGTCCACGCACTTTTATGCTATGAAATAATCATGGACTTTGTCTCATCAATGCGCATATACATATTAAACATATATGATACCAGCGAGATACAATAATAAATAGAAAGCACTAATAAGCAACAAAGATGCCTTAATTATTATTAATAATAATTCGAAACTGTTTGTACATTATAACTAATAAATATATATCGCCCTAATTACCTCTAGGGCATACATCATTTTTCTAACAGTTTCTGTAACAGCTATAGGGACATATAGCCTTTGCTTGCCTAGTGGGCTAGTTTTAGTTTTGAACAATTGCTACTATATTCATGCTGTCACTAAGAATATTATTTCTGTTGCGCATTTAGCAACAGATGGATTTGAAATTTTATTTTTCCAATAATAATTATCAAATTTGACATGATAATGTTCTTTATGCTTGTGGAATATGTGTTGATGGCATTTATGTTCCAGATACTAAAACTGGAATTCTAAATATGAACATTGTTAAGAAATTGAACTTAGATAATGAGAAATCCTCATACTTATAGCATTGTCATCTAAGCCATATAAATGTGACTTACTTAACTAAGTTACACAAATGTGGTGACTTAGGCCCAATGGAATAGGAATCCTATGGGGAGTACGAACCTTGTTTAAAGGGAAAGGGTTGGCGTGCCACAAGTACCATGGAAATAATACACTCTGATGTATGTGGTCCAATGAGTGTTAAGACGCATGAAGGTTTTGTCTACTTCATAACTTTTATCGATGATTACTCGCGATATGGTTATTTGTACCTAATGAGGTACAAGTTTGAAAGTTTTGAGAAATTCAATGAGTTGAGAACCGAAGTTGAGAAATAGCTTTGGAAAAGTATCAAGACCCTTTGATCTGATCGAGGTGGTGAACACTTAAGCTAAGAGTTTCAAGATAATCTAAGGGATAATGGTATTTTATCCTAGTGGACACCTCCTTATACACCCCAACACAATGGAGTGTTTGAAAGGAGAAATCAAACCCTACTCGATGTTGTTCAGTCCATTATGAACCAAGAAGAACTTAGCATATCCTTTTGGGGTTGTGCACTTGAGAGTGCATTTTATATACTAAACAGAGTACCCTCAAAAATAGTTGATCAAACACCATAAAAATGTGTTATGGTAAGAAACCAGCTCTTTCTCACATGAGAGTTTAGGGATGTCTTGCTTAAGTAAAGATGATAAGTTCAGATAAGCTGGGGGTTAAGTTTGATAGGTGTCTGTTTGTAGGTTACCTTAAGGAGACTATGGGTTATTCCTTTTATGATCCCAATGAACAAAAGGTACTTATTTCTAGAAATGCTCAATTCCTCGAGAAGGTGCATATACTTGTGAAAGCTAGTGGGAGCAATCTTGAGTTAGGCACTCAAGAGGATCAAACAGACAATAAACTAATTATTCATACACCTGTTATCCAAGAAAGTGTAAACATGGAATAACCTATTATAGCACTGATAGTGCATAGGTCAGGTCATACTTCAATCACTCCCGAGCGATACAGTTATTTCATCGTTAATGATAAACATATCTTCCTTATGGAAGATGATTAGCCCAACACTTACAAGGAGGAAATGAAAGGTTTAGAGTCTGACAAATGGTTTACAGCCATTAGGTCAGAGATGGACTCCATGTACGAAAATCAAGTTTGGAGCTTGGTTGATGCTCCAAGTTGGATTAAGCCCATAGGATGCAAGTAGATTTTCAAAAAGAAAACTGACATCGATGGTAATGTGATTACCTATAAAGCAAGGCTAGTTGAAAAATGTTACAATTAAAAGGAAGGTATTGACCATGATAAAACATTTTCACCAGTAGTCATTTTAAAGTCTATCAGAATACTCCTTGCCATCGCTACTCATAACGATTATGAGATCTAGTAGATGGATGTGAAAACAATGTTTCTTAATGAGAACATAGATAGGGATGTATATATGATCCAATGCAAAGGTTTTACATCCTAGGATGTGTAAGTTGTAAAGGTCCATTTATAGACTTAAGCAAGCATCAAGGAGTTGGAATATTAGGTTTGACGAGATAATTCGAGAAATAGGTTTTATGTCAAACTCTAATGAGCCCTGTGTCTATAAGAAGGCTAGTGGGAGTGCATTTATTTTCCTTTACTATATGTCAATACTAATAGGAAACGATGTTCCTTTTCTTCAAATAGAAAAGTCATGGTTGTAAAAGAAGTTCTCCATGAAAGACCTTAGAGAAGCAGCTTTTATACTAGGTATAAAGATCTACCGTGATAGTTCAAGAAGGCTGTTAGATCTTTCTCAAAGTTCATACATAGATAAGGTTTTGGATAGATTCAACCTTGAGCAGCCAAGAAAGGGTTATCTCCCAATGTGTTAAATGTCTCATGAGGTTAAAGGGTTATCTCCCAATGTCTCATGGGATTAGCCTTTCTAAATTTGAGCGCTCGAGAACACAAGAGGAGAGAATGTGCATGAATGGAATACCCTATGCTTCAATGATAGGATCCATTATGTTTGTTATGATATGCACTCGGCTTGATGTCTCACATGCATTGAGCGTCACGAGCATATTTCAATTTGATCCAAGTGAGAAGCACTAGATAGCCATTAAAACTATCCTTAAGCACTTACGTAGGACTAAGGATATGTTTTTGGTAAATGGAGAAAGTGATCTCTCTGTGAAGGGATACACTGACATAAGTTTTCAGTCTGACAGGGATAATTATAAGTCCTAGTCAAGATATGTGTGTATGTTAAATGGAGGGGTGGTTGTTTTGAAAAGTTTCAAATAAGATACGATTGCCGAATCAACCATTGAATCTGAGCATATAGCTGCTTCAGAAGCAACTAAGCAAGCTGTCTGGCTTAAGAGATTTATTGGTGATCTCGGTGTGGTGTCCAGCATTATAAATACATTAGCGGTCTATTGTGATAACAGTTGGTTATTGCTTAGGTAAAGGAACCACGGTCTCGTCAGAGAAATGGACATGCACTCAGAAAATACCATCTCATTCAAGAGATAGTAGCTAGAAAGGATATAATCTTATAATACATCCCTATGGATCAGAATCTAGTGGATGGGCTAACGAAGCTATTGACTCAAGTTAAGCATGACCAGCATGTTAACAAGTATGGAATGAAGCACATGGGAAATTGGCTCTAGTGCAAGTGGGAGATGGCTAGACATGATGTATGCCCTAGAGGTAATTAGGGTGATATATCTTGATTAGTTATAATGTGCAAATGGTTTACAAATTATTGTTATCAATAATAAAGGCATCTTTCTTGTTTATCAATGTTATTTAAATTATGTATCTCACTAGTATCATGTATATGTGTGTTATTATGTATATGCGCAATGATAATGCAAAGTCCATGACTAATTCATAGCATGAAAGTGCGAGGACATAATGGGAGCTATGTGGTGTGAGAACTGCACACACGTGTTACTATGAATAGTCTATAAATCCATGGTTATAGTTTCATTGAGATTGGACATCAATGAAGCGGATAGACTAGCATTTGTAGGCTTACTCCTTAGATTACATCCAAGTAACCAATCTCATGAGCTAAAGTGGTACCTTCAGTTAACACATGAATGTATTCAGGTAATACATTGGAGAGCGCTATAAGATAGACACTCGAAAATAACTATATCCATGTGTTGGTGTCATGTCTTATTGTAGTAGCAGTACAAGTATCCTCAAACCTAAGATACTAGTTACCTTGAGTAGGAGTTGTTATACTTTGGGCCATACTTATTCATACCCCAGCATCAGGATGATACAGGTGATTATAGGTATGGTGATGATCAGCCATTAGTAAGCTGAGTAGTAAAGATGGGATCCATCGCTCCTGATATAGTGATATAATGGGAGTTATACCTTAAGGCCTCTTAGTGAAGAGACACACTCATAAACCTCTAATCAAAGTGTAAGATTGATAGAATAGGTTTCTAATCAATCTTGATACATTATGGCGAGTGGTGTTCTTTGTGAACAAGTCTGATTCCAAGATAACTACAATTATTACATGAGCTAACACTTAATCCAAGCTCAATTATATGTATGGTACTTAACCTGATGGAAGGAGTGTATTGTATTGGTTACTATTGTGGAACCAGATCAAGTCACAAGCACGTGACATTCCGAGTGTCGAGGGATCATACACCTTTGCTAGAAAGCCCATTTGATAGTCTAGAGTTATTGATTCTATATCGGTCTAGAACACTGAGCCTAAAGGTTCTCGGATGGGAAGCTAAGTTTAAGTTAACCTCTAGCGGCTCTATACTTTAGGATCCTATGAGGTCACACACTTTGGGTCTTTACCGAACTAAGTAAAGAACTTATAGACTGGGTTTATGCTAAGAATATTAAGGATGTTAAAATTACAAGGAGAAAGTAAGGGAAATTTTTCCTGTTACGAGTGGGGCCGATAAACACTGGATGTTCGTGGGTGGGGCTTGTGAGGCTGCCCTGCGAGCATTTTTGCTCGCGGGCCACATCCATGCCCTGGCTCATGGGCCAGTAGACCTGCAAGAGCTACTAGGCAACACTTGTTTGGGCTTGCTACTCAAGCTTAGCTGTAGCTCGAAAGTCAAGCTTGCGGGGCAAGGCAAGCCCATAAAGGCTTGCTTTGTGGCAACTGCAAAGCCTACATACGTGGGCTGTGCGAGCGAGTTGACCCACACAGAGCAAAAGCTCCGCGCGATGACTCGTGGGTGGGATGGGAATATTTCCATCCCACATTGGTTTTTTGGGGGAGCTTTATGCTTCCCTCCCACCATAAATAGTGGTCCACCCCTCCTCCTTTTCCAAACTTCAGCTCAGCCTTCCTTTTATGTTTTGATGTTTATTCTTCGCGAGCTTTGTGCGAGATTCTCCATGAGTTTCTCTGATGTCAAAAGAATTATTTTGAAGGCTTATTCATATTTTGAAGAGATCTTTCTAATTTATATTTTCGGTTTGGTCTTCGAGTGGTCTAGCAACTGCTGTCTACCAACGGGTCCTCAATGGGAGGTTTTAGTCGGTGAAGATCCATGTAGAACAATCATAGAGGCTGTTCTAGATTGGAGGCTAGTGCTCACGGAGTGTTGTCCATTTGTTCTAAGGGAGCGCCACACCAAAGGGAAGGCATGCATCAATTGGTAATGCTCTTAACTTAGATGCTAGGTTTTTTTATGAAGTTTTATAAACCAATGAGCATTTATAGAATATTTCAACTTAGATTATATCAATCATGGCATGCACAGGAGATCCTTTAGGGTTAATTTTAAGTTTTGAAATTCCGCATTACTAGTTTGCATGTTCAATTACTATCTTAATTAATCAGCAGTCATGAGACAGGGTCCACTTGCTCAATGCTTTATCATTCGCCCACTGATAAGCTCTTGCATGCAATGCCTTGATATTATCCACCTGCTTGGTGAATTTCCTAGGTTGTGCTTGAGCTCCTAAATTTAATTAAAATCATACGTAAATAAATCATTATATGTTAACGATTGACAATTGAGTTCATAGCAACTCGATATATTAGGTTATTTATTATGGTGTTATGGTACGTATGGTTGTAGTTGCTCGTCAAGTGTCGAAGGTAATACCGATGGTGCGCTGCAGGTTCTTTCCATGTAGAACCTTCATTGGTCATTGAATGCAAGATACCCACATGACAGTCAGAAATTACAGCCAAGCCAAATCTTTGCATCACATGCTCTCTTATGCACTCCATGAACCACCCCCAACTTTCTTTGTTCTCACTTTCAATGATCACAAAAGCAATGGGAAGAATATGATTATTTCCATCCAGTGCAGTCACCACCAACAAGTGTGATAATATTTCCCAAACAAGAATGTCCCATCAATCTCAATAACTGGCCCAAAGTGATTAAACCCTTCAATGTATGGCTTGAAAGACCAAAAAACTCCTTTGAACATGTTGTAGCGCACCCCAGTTATTTCATTCGTGAATAAAATGGTGATAGAACTAGGGTTGCAGTGGATTAATACATTCAAATAACATGGTGACATATTATATGATTTCTTCCAAATATCCATTCCATTGCTCTCTTATTTTCACCATAAACATTCTTCCCTGTAATAATGTATCGCCATTTATCTTAAACATGCTCAATTATGATATCAAGGCTGACCTTCGCTGGATTTTCAGAAACCATTCCTAAAATTGATTCAGCAATTAAATTTCTATCAAGATTCTAATGATCTTGAGATGGTCCAGAGTTTATGTAAGTATGTGGACCTTGAACTTTAGTGATTATCCACATATTGATTGTCTTCTTCAAGATTGCATGAAGCTGCCATTTATATGATTGTTGATAAGTGTATAATTATACTTATTATCATTATAATTTTATACAAAAAACACTATAGTTTTAGTCATTTTTATACTTCATATAAAAGATTTCACGTGGTATGTAGTTGTTTTTTATGCAAATGCAGATACTAGGTAAATCTTGGGAGTAAAATGAACTAAAATGGAATTCTATGAAAAAAGAGTGAAAAATGTGCAAAAAGATGTGTGGAACTTAAAGATTTAGCTTAGGATCGAAGCTGTCGAAGATCGGTGAAGTTACAAGGAGATTTCTGAAGAAAACTCAGTTCACGGTCATGATAATACCTCACGATCGTGACATGTTCACTTCAGAAATAGAAATCTGCTAATCAAAGGTTCATGACCGTGAATCACATATCGTGGTCGTGACATGGATGGTTTTCTGGTATTATCTTCATAACTACCAACCGCCAAATAAGCATGATCAACCGCCATCAACTACCAACGAAAAGACACTTATCAGGAGTCAACCAATCATGAAAAGGTGCCTATCCATTGTGGATTGAATCAAAGCCCCTCAACCAATCACATTGAAGAGATGTAATCTTTCACCAATGGATGTGACTCTTCGTTTGGATAGATGCAACCCTTCAAACTCTATAAATAGGGCTCCAAATCCTCAACAATTTCATGCATAGGCAAAAATTCAAGAAGTGCATAAGTGGATTAGTGTGTGTATAGTTAGATTCGCTACGTTCTTAAGTGTTAGCAAGAAAATGTTTAAGTGATTTGAATCCTTGTTTCGATCACTAGATTTCTCTATATTCTCAAGCGATTGTTGTATAAGTATACTTGCAAATCACTTATCAATAAAAGTTTTCATTCTTCAATATTCATTTGTTCGATATTCGCAAAGAATAGCATCCTAGTGGAGGTTCTGTACGGGCCAAGACCGAATTCAAAGCAGATATAGGAATTGCGGGAATTGATGACTCCCATTAAAGAGTGGATACGGTTTGATCAACTTTAGCTTTCACTTGCATACCTTACAACTTTGCTTTGCTTTCTACTTATACTTTCTATTTCAAAGTTTATGATATGTCTATGTGT
>CATIWQ010528072.1:0-15928 GCA_949673415.1 Euphorbia schlechtendalii
TGTCACAAAATAATAAGACAAATCAAGTTCATCTTGGTACAGTAGAATAGAAAAATGGAAGTTTTCGGTTTGTTTTCACTTACCACTGTAAACATTGACACCGAATGGGCAGGGCGTCAAACGTTTTTCGTCGACTGAGACGCTCATATCGTAGGTTCCAACATCCTTAGCCAGATATTGACAAGAATAAGACCCGTCAGCGTTATCTACAAACATCCCATTTGAATAACCAGACCTGTTCACCGAAGCAATCTCTAGTTTCAGGAGTGATTGCCGAGACAAGGTGGGATTTGAAAACCTGTCCACCAGTTGCACCACTATTTCATTCTGTACCATCTTAGCTACCTTTGGATCAGATTTCACGACTTTCGAGAGTACTAAATCAACCTTTCCTATGCAAAAGTTACAAAAAGCTTATACACGAGAAACATACTGACATTATTCAAGCAATGGTGACACAGAAGGGTAACAGGGACGTAAAATTGAGACAACTTCGGAAAAATACCTGCTTTAACTTCCTTTCTGAAAGCCTGACCTTCACCCAGCAAAATATTTCCGCAAAATACATATATTTTATATATTCCACTCTTCTCGGGCTTGTAGTTTACGTTAAAAGCACTTGCCAAAACTTTTGAGGGTCCAGCAGACTAAATTAAAAGGAAGAAAAAAAAGTAAGAAATCAGAACAACGACTTGAACGATGCGTGTAGGAAAACTCACAATGTTATTTGATTGAAAAGATGGTGCAGGTGAAATTTGTGTGGGGCTGATTCTGTTGAAGTTTAGCTCTTGAGCAGGTTCACTTCCTATAATAGAAATGTGTCCATATTTGTAAACCATCCTACTAATAATTTTCATTAATAAGAGAAACAACCAATAGTTTTTTAAAACTTCAGATACCATTAATCAGAGGATGAATTGTTGACTGTACATGATAAGAAGCGTTTTCATTCAATATCTTTACTTGAATGCTTTCCACTTCAACAAAAGCAGGGTACTGAAATCTGTCAACCAAATAGATTGAAAACTGTGCAATCTCACCAGCAACCGAATCATTCAAACCAGATCCATTGACAATACTGGCCGATCCATCGCAATAACCTACCAAATCGGAGCTCATCTACTTCAGACAACTTCATAGCATTGGATTATGTATAAGAAACTGAAAATAATTTCTAATCTCTAGTCAACAAGAAATCATATATCTTAAATATGCCTTAAATGCATATGGTGTATGATCAAAACAACCCCAGAATCCTTGGGCAGCAAAAATCACTTACCTATGAAAACGGTATATTCAAATGGCATATTATAGATGCTTTTATTGTGCTTCCCATCGGATATAGTGAGCAAGAAATTTCCTGGTTCTAGTAGACTGAAAGAGAACAACTTAATCCCTGGCATAACTTCTGTGAAATGCAAATCTGAAATAGGTATAGAGAGATTCGTCTCCTTCTCAATAACGTCAGCATCAAAATCATATGATCCAGAAACAAGGTTCCCAAATTGGTCTTGTTGACTTATAAAAATTTGCATCTTGGAAAAGATTTGCCAAATGTTCGTCTCAAACTTCAAAGAAGCCACACAGTTGGAAACATCCACAGGACCTGAAGAAAAACCAGTCGAATCGAAGCAAAAAGTAACAAAAATGAATGCTAAGTTGGATTTAAACAAAATCAAATGACCATTGCTTCAAATTAACTTCATAAAGCCCCTAAGTATAAACCTATGATAGAAAATGTGACACATCACCTGGATTCACTTTAAACGGAAGTGGAGAGCCATTCAAGGTTTGATTTCCTCCTTCCACATACAACAAAAGAGTTCCAGCTTTTGCAGCAATAAACTCGATGGTGATTAGGCCAAACCCATTCCAACCTATAAAAGAGATGTTTGGAACACTAGCAAGGGAACCGTTTTCGTAGAATGCAGATAAAGTAAAATTATGAGGACGCAAGTCCTCTCCAGGTGAAGCAACATTATTCCCAAATGCATCCCTAGGAACTACCGAAAACACAGCTTTCGACCCAGCTTCAAACTCATTCAATGCTCCCATCCATGAAGCTATGCATACAGATGGATAGATTTTCCCTTCAATTGAAAATAACAGCAGTAGTAAAAAAAAAAACTCTCAGAGGCATTATATCGAACATGTAAAGGGCAAAATTTAAAAGTTCAAGTCTAAGTTATGATATGCATGAACCTGGCACGACATTGAAATGGAGAGATGAATCAAACACTTTGAAAACATCATCATTGATGAAGACATTAAAAACCCCAACTCTAATCGGAACAAAAACAATTTTCCAGGAGCTAGTATCCCCAGCAGTATGAAGAAAAACCCCAGATACAAAAGAACTGTTGCCTTTCTTATCATTGACAGTAAATGCAGGATTGAAAGCTTTTTTATCGAGTGAAGCATTTCCTTTACTGTCAAACTCTCCAAGTACTACAATCTTTATGGCGGCAGTATCGCCGGCTACAAAAGTATTGTTATCGTTTAACCAAGTGAAGGCGAAATCAGGGATTTTTGGTTTATCTGCGGGAAAGGAAAATGATGTCAGGTTTTTCACTGTAATTTAACCATCAGATGAGAGTTAGAGGGAAGAAAACGTACCCGAGTCTGAAGGTTGAGAAGAGGATGAGAGGAAAAGTAAAGACAGAACAAGAAGGTGTGCATGAATAAGGATTGACATGATTGACTGTGAGAGAGAACTGAAACTGCATATTTCTGAGGCAAAAATTTGAAACTTGTAGAAAAGTAGTTAACTTTTGACGGTTACTAGCAGTTAGGATCATGGGCACTATGCCAAAACTGCATGTTTATATAAAAAATTATTACTATCAAAGAGTTGAAAGAGAGATGGCTGATGAATCTCGAACCCCCTCAACTTGTTCATAAGTTTCATATTCCCCTGAATTTTGAAATGTTCTCAATGCCCCCTAAACTTGTCTAAACGTTTTCAATGCCCCTTGAACCTCTCTAAACGTTCTCAATTTCCCCCTAAACTTTGAAATGTTCTCAATGCCCCCCTGAACTTGTCTAAATATTCTTAATTTTCCCCTGAACTTGTCTAAACCGCACTCCATCACCCCTCTATCTGAAGAACGATTTAAGGATTTGGACTTTTGTAACGTTAGAATATTAACATTGAGATATCTATTTCTTTTTTAATTTTTTTAAATAATTTTTTTCATTAACGCGTTCATGTTTGTTGGTCCACTAACACAACTTGCAAAGTTGGATTGAGGGGGGTGTTGGAGAATGTTTAGACAAGTTCAGGGGGTATTGAAAACATTTCAAAATTCAGGGGGAAATTGAGAACTTTTTAACAAGTTCAGGGGGGCATTGAGAACATTTAGACAAGTTCAGGGGGAAATTGAGAACATTTAGACAAGTTCAGGGGGCATTGAGAACATTTCAAAGTTCAGGGGGGAATATGAAGTTTAGGGACAAGTTGAGAGGGTTTAAGATGCATTAGGCCTGAGATATATTTTTAAAATTTGCGTTTAGATTCCGTAAAATAAGGTCCCGTACTCTAAGAAAAAGTTTATTTTCCTTTTCCAAGAAGTTTGTCGTGGCTCAAATCCTGTGTTATGCTCGAAATGGATAATAAGTTCCCTTATGATGCTATTGTTAGCCAAGAATTTGATCATTCTTGTGTGGCTTCTATTATAATGTTTTTTTTTCATTTTTAGTTGCGTGAAGCGAGATGATAATATTATTGACCACACTTTGGCAAGATCTGTCCATTTTAATGAGGTAACAGGGTCTGGAACGATAACCCACCCTTATGTGTTACTCGTCTTTTAGCTAATATTACAATATTTTTCTTCAAAAAAATAGGTGTTTGGCTTGGGGAAATTATATTAAGGATCAGGTCCAAAGGACCGGGTCCTTGCATGTTTGTAATGTGTCCCAAAAGTGAATTTATGTTTTTACTTTTCTAATTATTATGTTCACTTTTGGGACACATGGCAAACATGGAAGGCTCACTTTACGCTTTGACCACTTTGGACCTCTTAATACCGCCCATTTATGTAAAATTTTGATGGTTTTCCAAAAACCCCGCCTAAGCATCACCTTGGCCTCCTTTTAAAACAATGCTTTTGACGTACATAACACAATTTTGATAAAATTACACTAAATGCAACCTAAAATTTAAGGGCAAATTTTATAAATGTACTAAAAAGGTTTCACAATTACATTAAATACATTCTATTTGAAAACTGTCATTCCATACCAAGTTTAAACTTTCTCTTTACAGTTATTACATCATAAATAAGAACTAATTCCTTCCCAAAATCAAACGCGATCATCAAATCTGTAGAACTTCTTCCTCAAATTTTTGGTTTTCTCTCAAACAAAAAACGTAGCAGATCTAGATTTCTTCAAAATTAAATTATGATTTCATCAGATTTCCAGTAATCAAGTAAGTTTCCGAGCTCAATTAGTTTAATTTCGAAGAACAATCATGTGTTTAAGTAGAAACCGAATTAATTTTGATACCAAAAACCTACAGAATGGATCGAATTCCTATTTTGATTCATAGCTACGGATCATAGAATGAGGATTTGAAATTCATTGGTTATAAGGTTGCTGGCTTTGTAATTTCGCAAACTTCAAGTTTTTCTGAATTCAAACAGTTGAAAGTCTGAAGATAAATGAAGAAGCAAAAGATTTGAAGATAGAGTTTCAAGTTATAGATGGAGATCCTGCAATGGAATTTGTTATTTCTGAAAATCTGGTAGACTACTGGTATTGAGTATAAACTCATGTTATTTTAACAACATTTCATTATTTGTACATGAACTTGATGTTCTTTTCCTGCAAGTTTGAATTGATATATACATTATTGGTAAACAAATCAAGCATGAATGAAGTTATTTTGTTGAGAAATAGTTCAAATATCAGCTTGCTACTAGCTCTGTACCAGTATTTTCAATAGAAATCTAGTTTCCTCATTTTGTCAAGTTTTAATGTCCAATTGGTATACTGCTGGTATTGAGTAAAAACTCATGTTATTTTAGCAACATTTCATTAATGTTAGTTTGCACATGAACTTGATGTTCTTTTCCCACAATTTTGAATTGATATATACATTATTGGTAAACAAAATCAAGCATGAATGAAGTTATTTTGTTGAGAAATAGTTCAAATACCAGCTTGCTACCAGCTCTATACTAGTATTTTCAATAGAGATCTAATTTATGCATTTTGCCAAGTTTTAATGTCCAACTGTCATACTGCTGGTAGACTGCTAGTATTGAGTAGAAACTCATGTTATTTTAATAACATTTTATTAATATTAGTTTGTACATGAACTTGATGTTTTTTCTTGCTATTTTGAATTGATATATACATTATTGGTAAACAAATCAAGCATAAATGAAGTTATTTTGTTGAGAAATTATTCAAATACCAGCTTGCTACCAGCTATGTACCAGTATTTTCAATAGAGATCCATTTTCTACATTTTGCCAAGTTTTAATATCCAACTGGTAAACTGCTGGTAGAATGTTGGTATTTAGAATATACTCATGTTATAATCTAGTCATTGTACAGTATTCGCAAGATGAGCATTTCGTCTTACAATCTTTATAGATTAAAATTATACAGATTCAAATAGAAACTTGTTGTCAATCACTTCAAAAATCATTAAAAATTATGTTTTCTTATTGTCAATATTAAACTACTACCAGGTTGTTACCAGATTGAACCTATAAAATACATTGCTTTCATTTTCACCAGATTTGTAGGTTTTTAACTATTCAAACCATACAAAATAGCTGCAAAAAATTACTTTCAATTGATTTTTAAATAACAAAAAATTTCTATATACAGCAACTATATTCTAGTAAAAGTTTAAACATACATCAAAATCCGATCGATTACATGCAAAAAATGTTCATTTTGGAAGGGAGCCCTGACTATCAAACATTTCAATATTGGAGGTGCATTTAACACCAATACACCAAATCAAGGTAGGGGGGAACACCAACTAGTAAAGTTGCAAATATTTTGAATTAAAAAAAATTAGATATACACATGGATCAATGAAAAAGAACACATGCTACCACAAAGAGATAAATACCAAATACTTACTAGATAAATACTAGCTAAGTTCATTGCAAGGATAACATATAAATTACCACAAGCTTTAAAATAGTTTGAGGCATGAAAAACAGAAAAATCATATTCCTAACAGTTAACTAAATTTCAAAGGTTACAAAAATTGAAACAAAAAAATAGGTTTCCATTAAATCAAGGACCCCCAACAACATAAAAACTAGATTCCTACCACTTAACTACCACAGAAAAAAATCAATAAACTAAATATAACAATTCAGTTAAGAAATTACAATGAAAAAGAATTCAAATTTTAAGACATAGATGCTTCAACAACATAAAAACTAGATTCCTACCAGTAAACTAGATATAACATTTCATTCAAGCAATTACAAATGGACAAGATGTAGAAAACTACAAGCAAATACTAGTTAGATACCAGCTACCTACAAGATTCTAACAAAATGTAAAAAAACTACAAGAAAATACTAGTTAAATACCAGTTACCTACCAGATTCTAACAAAATATAAAAAATTACAAGCTAATATCACTTAGATATCAGTTACCTACCAGATTCTAACAAGATGCAGAAAATTACAAGCTAATACCAGTTACCTACCAGATTCTAACAAAATGAAAAAAAATTACAAGCTAATACTACTTGGATACCAGTTATCTACCAGATTCTAACAAGATGTAGAAAATTACAAGCTAATACCAGTTAGATACCCATTACCTACTAGTTCTACACATTTGGTAAGAATCTAATTCATGGAAATCAATAATAATTAGATAACTGTTGGACCCAGTAGGGTGTAAAATAGGTTAGAGGGGGTGAATGACACTTTTTCGAGTTCAACTTTTATTTCAGAAGATAGCTAGCTCAGCTTCTGAAAATGCTTTTGAGTAAAAGTATTTCACTCAGAATCCCCTTTTAAAAGCATTTAGTGATTCAGATAAGAAATAAATTGAACACAAAGATAAAGTAACGTATAGAAAATTGCAAACAGAGATTTTATCCTGGTTTAGCCTCTACCTAATCCAGTCCTTGGAAACTACAGTCCAAGATTTAATCCACTAAGAACTCTTCTTGTGGTGAAGAGCAAACCCTTTACACAGCTTTGATTGAAGTACCCTCCAACAGCCTATGCTTCAGTGTGCTATATAACAATACAGAAGTTCCCTCCTACTATATCTGAGGCTCTGAGCTTTTTATCTTCTTGAGTTCCTTTCTCAAAAGATTTCTAAACTCCCTCACACTAACTTACTCTTAGCTAGTGTATTACAAAAAGTATTTTGAAAGAGAGAGTTTGAGCTTCTGAACTTTGTTTCAGTTAGCTCTTTTTCAAGCAAGTAATGAAATGAGAAGTTTGTTGTATTTGATTACAAATAAGATTAAAATGAGATTTTAAAGCTTGATTTCACTCTATTGATTTCAATTATTTCGGCAACCTTCTTCAATGGTGGAAATCATCCTTTTATAGAGGGAGAGAATGTTTCCGTCAAACTTGGATTGATGTTGAAAAACTTCCCGTTATCTCAAATCTAAGTTTCTGTTAAGAATCTGTTTGAGTCACGCCCAAGTTTGATCCGTGCCATAACTATCAGGGAATAATTGGGACTCACATTTGTACGGTTAACTGAGAATGCACTTTGCGGAATGCCTTTATTTCTGATTTTGTAACAACTTTTATCCTTATTCAAACTGAGGTACAAAAGCGCGAGGCGGCATTTAATGCAAGGTCAGCTCTCTTGACTTCTAGCGCCAAATGACTAAGTTACCCTTTATTAGTCTTCAGAGGGGCTTCTTGTGACTCTGAGTCTTTAATAGTCTTCTGACGTCTTGACCTTCTGAGTTTCTTTGATCCTTCTGAGATTCCGCATGACTTCTAGGGCACTCTTGATCTTCTGATTCATCTTTTGCTTCTGAGCTCAGAACCTTCAAAAGTTAAATTCAACTCTCAGAATCCAACAATAACAAAATGCAAAAAACTACAAGCTAATACCACTTAGACCTGGCGGGCTGGGCCGGGCTTGGAGAGTTTTTTACAAAAAACGCTAATCCAAGCCCAGCCCGAGCTCATGGATATTTTTTTGTTATAAATTTTTTTTATTTAAATTAAATAGAAAAAATATAAAACAAGTCAAAATATGCTTAAATTTTTAATATAATTGCTTTATTTAATTAAAATCTCTAATATTTGGTAACATTTATTGTAATCAAGTATACAAATTTAATAGGATAAAATATAAATTCTTAAAATAATTATAAATCTAATGTATAAATATATAATAAATAAATAAAATTATTCGTCGGGCCGGGCTTGGGTATTTATATAAAAACCAAACCCGGCCCTTAAATCTCCGGGCTTTGACGGGCTTAGGTTCGGGCTGGGCTTTTTAAAAAAAATGAGTATCCAAGCCAGGCCCATTTAGCGGCCCGGCCCGCGAACAGGTCTAATACTACTTGGATAATAGTTACCTTACAGTTTTGAAAATGTTCAAATATTATGTTCCTACCAGATCTTTACCATTTAGAACACTACCTAGTTTTTTTCGAGTTATAATGACTTAAAATCAAAACAAGATAACTACTAGACAGATACCATATAAATACCAGATATTCACTTAATACATATCAAATACTATATCATTACCAGATATTCACTTAAGACATATCAAATACCATATCATTAACAAATATTCAAAAAGAAAAAACTATTCAAAAACATAAATATTAGAAAAATACTATATCACTACCAGATATTTACAAGAAATTTACAAAAACTAGTTAAAAACTAGAGAGATACCAGCTTGATACCAGATAAATACCAGATACTCACTCGTAACATATATAATACCAAATTATTACCAGAAAAAACTATTTAAAAACATAAAAACTAGAAAAAAAACCAGATCACTACTAGATATTTACAAGAAATTTACAAAAACAAGTTAAAAACTAGAGAGATACTAGCTAGATATCAGATAAATACCAGATACTCACTTGTAACATATATAATACCAATTATTACTAGATATATACTAGATCTATAAAATGATTAGATAGATAAAATTTCAAAACTAAAAAAACAAAAAAACAAGCAAAATATAATATCAAAAATGAAAAACAGTACTCAAATTTGGGTGATTCCTCCATTTCTTTCGATGGATTAGCATTTAAAGTAGTTGAAGCAGACTTCGCAGCTTTCGAAGCCTTCTTTGGAACAACAAGACATTTCTTCTGAGACGAAACTTTCTTAAGTGCCATAATTATAATGAACAGGAACAAAAAATGGTGAAAAAGCGAAAGAACAAGGAGAAAACAAACAGTAGGTAGAAGAAACCAATTAATAGAAGATTAAAATAAAAAAACAAATCGTATTTATCAGAAAAATGATGAACAAGAAATTGAGAATAGGTTAGAACTTCAAAACGCAGCAAAGCAAAGAGATATAAGCAGAAATCGGAAGCAAAAAATCGCAAAAGAGAAGCAAGGAAATCAGTAGAGAATAGAGAGTGGAGAGTCAGTTATGGTGGATGTGAAACGTTTAGTTAAAAAGCACGTACAGGGACAATGAGGGAGAAAGGAATGTACTAAAATAATTTTGGATTAATTTTGAACTAAAAATGTAATGGGTCAAAACTTGGACAGAAAGTCAATTGGTAAAATAGGTCATTTTTGACAATTTCTCAAAATTTAATTCGGGTAAACTTAAAAAACATGCATTGTGATTTGACTGTTTTGTTAAAAGGTTATTGTGAATTTTTTTTGCAAAAGGGTGCTTGTAATTAATAGTGTTATAAGAAGTATTTTAATCAATTCAACGTTATTATAATTTAACCGTATTATTTAAAAATTATATATCAAAATTTGAGTAATTTTCGAAAATTCTTCATTTTTATTAGGATTTTTTAAAAATTATCATCATATTTAAAGTAAAAAAAAATATTTGTGGTAAATTTATTATTAGGTGTACTGTATTTTTTTTCAATTCAAAACGGATATTAATACACTTCTTCACGTAATTGAAAATTGGAAATCCTCCCTTTACTTACATTTTAAACTACAACCACCATTTTACCAAAAAAAAATTCTACAATAACATCTTTGGCAAATGATCAAACCATCTGACTTGTTTTTGACGTTTATCATTTTAATTATTACAAGTTAATAACTGAATTTCCATTATATCACTGCACGTTTGACATGATTTGCAAATTTTACACTTTTATGTTATGTCAACGTAATGTGGAAATTGATTAGGTCCCCTATTTTATTGTCCTAACATATTAAAATAAAATTGAGCTGCGATTAATGGTAATGGGTGATATAAAATAAATTCTTATTTTATTGTTCTACGTTTACCCATTGAAATTTATTAATATATGATGCATTTTATGGTGACGTTATTTTCTGATAAAATTATCATCATTTTACAATTACTAGATCAATTCTCATGCTAATTCAGTGATGGTGAATACAAACATGTTAATCTAATCATAAATTACGAGAGGGAATATAAAATAAGTGAATCAAACACAAATTAAAAACAGGCGTAAGTGCAAGAAATGCAAAAAATGTAAAGGGTCATGCCTCATTCTTTCAGATTAGAGATGTGAATGGGGCGGGTTCGGTGCGGGTGGTGCGGGTTTGGGGATTCCCCATTTAGTATTTCAGGGATTCTTTCACCCATCCATTCCACACCAGTGCGGGTTCGGACGGTTTTCGGGTAATCCCTGCCCTACTATAAATTTGATGTATAATCTCATTTATAGTAAAAGTTGTATTTCATTTTTTCATAAATCAATAAATTTTAGCTATGAGATTGTATAATAAAATTAATAATTTTAAATGCTACGACATTCTCATTGGTTCAATATGAATTTTTGTGTCTTTTCTCATGCTTATTTATTTGTTGAATTTTTGTTTTAACGAATTCAAATGGTGGTGAGATTAGGATGGTCTTGTATAGAATGAGAGTTTTGCTTGCTATAATGATAGATAATTGAGTGATAAACTACTTGTTTAAGTGCTACTTTGTGCACTTATTTTTTCGATTTTGATTGCCTTTTATTTTGAACAATTGATTTTTTATGCAATATATAATTATTTTTTAAAAAAATTCAATTGATTTAATATTAAGAAACCATAATTAATTAAATTGTAATATTATTAATTTTTTTATCAATAAAATTTGAGCATAAATTACTTAAAAATAATTGATTTGAATTTGTGTATATGTGTTTTACATTCGGGAATTTATTTGGATGCAGGTTTTGGTACCCAACTATTCGGAGTTGGTTCCACCCAAACCCGTCTGCATTTTATTCACGGGTGTAAAATTTTCGATCATTCCCCACACCTATCTATTCAGATTCCACGGATTTTAGGTATTCCCCTCTGGATTCGCATCGTATATCAATTACTTTAATAAAGAGAAGAACGAATAATCAAAATATGGAAATAATTAGTCAATATTCGTGGCATATTACAGCTCCATAGATCCTTATTCCAAGATCCCCATCCAACGGCTCTCACGCCTTCCGAAACAGAGCTACAACCAGCCCGACATAGCTGCTGCCACTACCCAATCAAACCCTTCTCTTTCATTTCATCACTCTCTCAGCTCTTCTCTTTCCTCACTTCCTGATTATGGACTGCACCAATTTTTTTTCTGTTTTTTAATTGAATTTTAGCAGAGCCGTCAAAATCCTCGACCTTCACTTAACTGCCAAGCATAAATTTACTTGTTTGGAGCTCCGATTCGCCGGCTGTGATCTCCTCTCCGGCGTGATCCACGTCTCCCGATTTAGTATGGAAGCGGCTCTACCTGATCATCCTGTTTTGGGGCTTTTTCTGTCTAACCTCAAACCTGTACTCTCCGCTGTTTATGGTATTTATTTTTACTATTCATGCTTTCGGTTTCTGTTTCTTTTATTATTTGTATGATTTCATGAGAATCTTGTAGTCTAATTATGGCTTTACTGTTATGTTCTGTTGATTGATTGATTGAGAGTCTCTGTTCATTTGTTGCGGAATTTGTGGCCATTGGTTACTATTTTCCCCTGTTTGACTACTAAGAAATGTGATAAAAGCAACGGAGTTGAATTTTTAAGTTCAGCACTGTATTAATTAAATGAAGCAAATTATTTCTTTGTTAGAAGAAGGAAAGCACTTCATAAGTTGTTGGGGTTTGTATTTACTTATAAGTCTTGAGTTGGTATCGCATAAAATTTTGTTGCAGCTTCCCAAGCATACCGTAAATCTGGCTTATTTTCTGGTTGTCACTCATCCATGGGGAGATTTTGTTTTGCAGCCCAAAATTCAGGAGTCATGAGTAGTCATTTAAGTGTGATAATCAACCAAGATGAATATGTTTTCATTAACTCCCACTGTATTGGTTTGTTACTTCGCTGAAAAATTAAATAGACCATAATTATTCGCAACATGTGTAATTAAATCATGGGTGAATAAAGATAGAAGTTTGGTCATTAATGCTCATAAAAACTTTCAAGTTACTGGAAAGAATCCAAGGTTTCGATGACTCTGAATTATGAACAAAATAGAAATTCAATATTCAAATTGAAGTTAAGCGATATTTTGATATGCACTTGATATTTTGGACTGAGCTCTAATCATAAAAATGTAATTTTGTTGATAGACTTACAATAATGGACACTTTGTAATCTGACTTGTTGACTTAAAGGACTGAGATTTGTCTTATGCTGTAGTTGAACTTGAGAAGTAAATTTCATTTTTGTACTTGTTTGGATAAAAGACTCTAGAAAATAGAAAATTTTCTAAACTGTTTTGAAGGGCTCTTAATTATACGTAGAATTTTGGTTGATCATGGGACAAGTAATTGATGCCATGTAAATAAGAGCATGAATGTCAACTTATTCATAAGACTGCTTTATATGGTTTGATCATGTAAATGTTCCAATTTATCTTTTTTGTCTTAAATTTGTCTCTAAACATTGATAAACTCTACTGCATTTTCATTTTCAAACCCAAATTATAATGGTTTTAATTTTTTTTTATTGAGAGAGATTAAAATTGCAATCATTTGATGCTTCCTCAGGTACAAACATTCTGCAGCATCTAGAACTAGTTCAATTTTGTGGTTGATTACAGCAACAGCACCTGGAGACAATCTCGTTCGCTTTCTGATTCTACTTTTTTTATGACACATGGTTTCTCCAGGAGAAGTTCCAGACACATTCACTTCTGGTGAATCGCAAAAAGAGCAGAGCCCAGATAATGGTAAACTCACGATCCAGCAAATCGATGATACTGTAAAACTAGTAGAAGTCACCCCCGTTAAACCTGAGAAGCCTATACAGGACAAAGAAGGGAGCATTTCTTCTATAGCATCTGCGAAAGTATTGCAAATCGCTGGCACTGTTTCTGGTGCCTTCCAATCGGTTCAGTCAGGAAGATCTCCTATTATACGTGAAAAAGTGTCGGAGGATGGTTACCATTGGCGAAAATATGGGCAGAAACATGTGAAAGGGAATGAGTTCATTAGAAGCTATTACAAATGTACCCATCCAAGCTGCCTGGTAAAAAAACAGTTGGAACGTTCACACGATGGCAAGATTTCAGATATTGTTCACTTTGGTCATCATGATCATCCTAAACCTGAACTCCATCTTCCACAAGCTGCTGCTGGCTTGGTTTTGTCAGTTGTTGAGGAAAAAACTGACAAGCCTTTGTCAGTTGTAAAAGAAGGTAAGTGGGGAATTATTAGTGAATTTTGTTTATTTACCTTTCCAAGGGGCATATTGTAATATTTTGCAAAACCAAATTATATAATGCAGGAGAAGCTTGCTCGCCTCATAAACTCAAGTCATCAACTACCTCTCAGATTTCAGCAGTTACTTCAGTTGAAGTTGTGAAAGATGTGCTGCCAGAATCAAATAGGATAGACAGTGACAACATTTTTCCCTCCAAACGACAGTATGTTAATAAAACAACTTTGTTCAATTTTACTTGACTGATTGCTTTGCTTGTGAACTAACTGTTTGCTCATAAATTAAACAGGAAGAAAGACAACCGGAATATTGAACCTTCTCATGCAGACAAGCTGACTACTACCGAACCACGGGTTGTTGTTCAAACCAAAAGTGAGCTCGACATCGTGAATGATGGGTATCGGTGGCGTAAATATGGGCAGAAAATGGTTAAAGGGAATCCAAATCCTAGGTAAAAAAAGTTATTTACTTTTTTTTTGGTTCTTGCCATTTTGTACAGAAGTATTATAGCACATCTTACAGCTGCATAGAGCGAGCCTCCTAGTGTTTCGTGACAAATTCAAGAATGCTTATTTCGAGCAGAGAAATCTGCCTTATATATATTACCCCCCCCATTTCAAAATACCCGTCGCTTTAGGATTTTAAAAAAATTTCAAAATAAGTGTCGTTTTCGGATTTCAATGCACTTTTTTAAATATTTTGTCCATATTACCAATGCACAATGAAAATGACAAAAAAGAATAAGGTATCCCATCAACCTTCAAATTAACAAAAGTCTTAGTGTTAAATAAGTAATTTTATTGCTCTACTTAATCTGGTCTTGATATTGACAAACAACCTAAAAGTGATAGTTATTTTGAAACAAAGGGAGTATGATATTCAAGCATTGTGCATTTGTGGTTAAATCTATATTGCATCTTGCAGGAGCTACTACAGGTGTTCAAGCCCTGGATGCCCGGTTAAGAAACACGTGGAAAGGGCATCGGATGACCCTAAAGTAGTTATCACCAGCTACGAAGGACAACATGATCACAACGTTCCTCTTTCAAGGACCATCACTCCAAATCCAAGCGGTCCGAACATTTGTGCACCCAATGGTTCTAAACCTGAGGCAACTGATGAGGCTACAGACAAAAATTCGAGCCCCAGTCGAAAAACTCCAAAGGAGCAACCCAGTAATAGCTCTTTAATAATAAGTAAAACTGAAGAAGATGGTGACATTTGTGGCTCAGGCTCAGGCGCGGTCAATGATAGATTAGATGAGCAGAATTGTGGTGAGTTCAGGGCTGAAATGAAAGCGAATTGTGGTGGTATTGAGAGTAATACAAATGAACAATGCATAACAAGTGCTGAGCCTATCCAAAGCTAATTCAGACAGATGATTGCGTTTTATAAGATTGATTGGGATGCTAGATTGAGTTGTGTATATTATTACAATACATTCGTTAATAATCCTTGTAGATGTGTAGGATCTCAGAATTATGCATCAGTTTTAATTATACAATTTCCTCACACATTTGATCTCCCGTTGATCATGTATTAGGTTCTGGTGGAAGAACCGTAAAATAATGTAATAACATTTTGTACGAATTATTATAGACAGAAAAATATAGGTGTGAGCCTCTAAAATAGAGAAGCAACAGAACTGAAGTTTGAAATATAAGAGTTAAATCTGAATTGCTATGCTATCCTATCAAATAAATGTTAATTTCCAAGATTCATTAACAAAAAATAACTATTGTGACATTAGATTTATAATTAATAAATTTTTTTTCCATACAAAGTTTTAAACAACAATGACAAGGTTAAATTACTTATTATATACTCTTTCCATCCCATTTTAAGGGTGTTTAACCTTTTCATTTATTAATGTGTTTTACCATTTTCTTTAATTTATCCTTATATTAATAAAGATAGTGATAATGTAACAATGAGATTATATATTGATGTCCGTCAATAAGTGTCTTTCCGCTTCTTGAGTCTCCAAAGGTCCTGCAAAACAAATCCTCGGCCGGAGTTGTTTCCGGCGAAGATCCTCCGACGATCTAGTCAGTGGTCAGAGTAAGAGTGTTTTAGTGGAGTTCTCTTGTGATCACGTAC
>CATIWQ010528124.1:0-17969 GCA_949673415.1 Euphorbia schlechtendalii
ACAACAGCTAAAGACTAGATCGAAAATGTTTTTTTGTTTAATTTAAAATTCCTTTTTGCCTTCCACTAATGGAGTGCACGAATCAATTAATTGGAGTAGTGAATAGTAAAGAAGGGTGTGGAAATAGCATCCCAAGTCCCGAGCCATAAATAAATATCAAAGGGGTAATTTTGCGCAGAATCAAAGAGAAGAGCTGAGCTTTTCACTTGGATTTTGCCTCTTCAAAACCTACACACTCTTCTTCATTCATCCTACTCCGATTCTTCCTTCCATTTCTAGGGTTTTCTGATTTCACAACTTCAACATTGCTAACTGTTTCGTATTCCCCTCAGTTTTATCCTCTTTTTTCCGTGGATTTCACTTTCGTCGTTCCAGCCATCGATTTGAGGATTTGTTGACAGAAGAGTTGAGAGAGAGCTCTGCATTTGCTGTTTTCTCCTGATTGGCGTTTCTGGTGTGGCTATGGCTGCATTTCTTAAAGGATGAAACAAGGACCGCGGTTTGGAATCGATGGGAATGGCTAAACCCTGGTGGTTCAGCTTGATTTCGCCGAACCTGGCGCTGTTTCAGCAGCAAAACGGTAACCATAGCCCCCACAGAGGCGGCGTGAAGCATCAGTATTTCCTTCACCATCATAGTCATAATGAGTGGTGGAAGTGGTGGACATCCTCTGTGTCGCACCAGCGGAGGAAGATTCCGTGGTCTCTTGTTTGCGGCATATTGCTGTTTACTTTGGGCTTGATTTCGCTTTTTACTGGACATGTAGCTTCTGATCTTGAGTGGTACTCTCAGAAATTGGTTAAAAACAGCTTGGGCCGACTGGTAAAATGTCGAAGCTTCTTCGTTATTTTTGTCTATTTTCCATCGAAGTAGTTTTTTCTATTTTCCTAGTGAATTTGACTCGTTGCTTGTTGTTAATTTTATTTTTCTCAGGATGGCATTAGGCGTGAGCCGATTGATATTTGGCAATCGAAGACCTCGAAATTCTACTATGGATGCATTGAAAGGGGACGTCATTTTCCTCGTAAGTTTATCTTCATTTAGCCGTATAATTTTTTATTTGCTGTTACAATGTTGAGTTGATGTTTTCCAGAATGTTGATCTACTTGTTCAATATTTAGTCAAATCCATATGGAGAACTTGAGAAATCCCTTTCGCTAGTCTGTTACTGCTAATGGAATTTTCTCCTAGTTTTGAAAATAGTGACTTAGGTGTTGCAGAAATTCTCACGTCTCACCTTGCAATTTAAGAAGATGAAGTACATATGTCTCCTTTTTCTTTATTGCGGAATACCACTATTTTTCCCCTGTAGCATGTGGTTACGAATTGTTATCCTAATTTTCTGTCTCTAAGAGTAAGACAATCCTTATTTGAATTTCATTTCTGCAGTTTTACTTTAGATTATGCAATTTTAGGCAACTCATCCGCATAATTGTTTCAACTAGATTGCTGAAAGCTCATAAAAATGTCATCATTGGAATTTAATATTTAGGCAAATGAAAAGAAAAAGTTCATGTATGCTCTTCTTACTGACCACCATTAAATTTTTCGTGTTACATTCTTCTATGTTGTGGTAATGCTTCTAGTCAGTTACTTGTCATCCCCCAAAAGCTGCAATTTATTTTGTTTGTAGCAGTTGGGAATGTGATATCAACCACCTCAACCTGGTATACGTTGTAGATGGTTGATGAATCAGTTTGGATCATCATCATTTTCATTGAGGCGAGCACTCTTTTCTTTCACAGTTTGTTGGGTAAAGCTGATCTTGTATCTTTTTTTTGGATTAAGCTCCTTCGAAATTTTGTAATCCCTTACATGTACCATTTAAGGATGAAAATTGTCTTCCTGTCATCCAATGTTAGTTTATAGAAATTCAAAAAATTCTTTAACTAGTTCGTACGGTGCCTTTTGACCTGCATTTTACAATAAAAATTTAGTTTACCATCTTTTTATCTTCTATTTGGATAGAAGATATCTAATTTCAAGCTACCCTCCCAATCGCTGATATTAACCTCCGCAAAATGGTTATTAGAACAATGATTTTTCGACTATTACAACCATGTTACAACATGTCATGTCCTTTCCTTCATGTATTGTATTTAAGAGAATTACACAAATGCTTTGGTATTATAGGGGTTTCATTATCGTTTTTTCTTAGCTTTAAGCTTGATATTGAAATATCCATGGATTTAACTGATCATCACTATTTTTTTTCTGTAGCTGCTATTCGTGAGCGGTCATCAAATGGCTATTTGCTTATTGCAGCGAGTGGAGGGCTGAACCAACAAAGAACTGGTGTAAGTAAAATTTCTTCTAATATTTAATGAAGCTTCTCTGTAGTAGATGATGGAAGATGTATTGATTGAATTAGTTTTCTTGAACTTCTTTTTCAATTGATGTATGCCTGAGGCTGAAACCAGCACTTGTATCAATATGCGTCCGCTAGTTAATTTTCCAGAAAAAAGTTTTTTTTTTCAAGAATATGAGGCTAGGTTTTTTTTTCGCATGCTCAGTCGATGATTACATCATCTATTCTGACAATGCTATTTACTTGATACACAGATAATTGATGCTGTAGTTGTTGCACGGATTCTTAATGCTACATTAGTCATGCCAGAGTTGGATCATCATTCTTTCTGGAAAGATAATAGGTAAGTGAAGATTTTATAAAATTATGGTTACATTTTATAAACATCGTGTTTTTCATTTATTTGTTGTTTAAAAATAACATTGCCTTGGTAGGCAGTGACTTTGCCGAGATTTCATGTTGAATATTCATTTTACTAGTTTGCCAGAGAGTTGCATTCAGTTTGTTATTACAATATTACTTAAACTTCCTTGTGCAGTAACTTTGTCGACATCTTTGATGTTGATTGGTTTATTTCCTACCTTGCGAAAGATGTTACAATTATCAAAAGAGTTCCTGATAAAATCATGCGGTCAATGGAAAAACCGCCATATACCATGCGTGTTCCTAGAAAATCGCCTCCGGAGTATTATCTAGATCAAGTTCTTCCCATACTGACGAGGAGACGGGTAAGGCAATTTGGTTTATTAGCATACTTGCTTTTCTGTCTTAAAAAGATCCAAACTATTCGTCGATGTATTAAGTTTGTGGCAAGCAATTAAGTTCTGGATTTTGCAGGTGGTTCAGTTGACAAAGTTTGACTATAGGCTTGCAAATAACCTTGATGAGGAAGAGCTACAAAAGTTGCGGTGTCGGGTTAATTATCATGCTCTAAGATTTGCAAAACCCATTGAAAGTATCGGCCAAAGACTTGTTATGAAACTGAGAACAATGGCACAGCGTTTTATTGCAGTTCACTTGAGGTTTGCTTACCCTATTTTATTTGTTCTACAGTTAAATCTGTTTCGCAATTAGAATTAAATGTTCTTTTAGAAGCATTTTGATTGCCTAACTAACAATAAATATATCTATTGTATATTGGTGTGTTTCTCTGAAAGTATGACTCTGAAGGTATTAATAAGACTTATTTTTCGCATTTTCTTTTCCATGCTAAGTCTATCTAATATTCTGCATCGCATTGTCTGCTGTGCTCTGTCAACGTACATTTCATGCATGCATTTGATTTGCATGCTCAAACTTGTACATTCATATTTAGGAATATATAGCACTGATGCAGGAATGAATATTTAAACGCATGTAGTTTATCTCATCTTATTTACAGGTTTGAGCCTGATATGCTTGCATTTTCTGGATGTTATTATGGTGGAGGGGAAAAGGAGAGAACTGAGCTCAGGGAAATAAGGAAGAGATGGGAAACATTACCGGTGAGATTGATATCCAATCTTTTTGGTCAGAAGATCAGCTTTTCCATTTGATGTGCATAAGATGCATAACTCTCAATAAAAACATGCATCATTGTTGTTAATTCGAAAGTTCAGGGTGGCAAGAGCCCATTTTGGACAGTTTAGGGGGTGTAGATGCATTAAGCCTTGTTAATTTGATATCTTGAGACATTATTCTGTTCAAATCACCTTGAGAAAAGATTTGTACTTAGCCTGGCTATAGCTTTAGTTTCTTCCATATTACATAACATTTGTGCTTGCTCTTTATATTTTAGGATTTAAGTGCAGAGGAAGAGAGAGCTAGAGGGAAATGTCCTCTCACTCCTTATGAAGTAGGACTAATGCTGCGAGCACTGGGATTTGATAATAATACATACATTTATGTTGCATCTGGAGAAATATATGGCGGTGAAGAGACTCTGCGGCCACTCCGAGAACTATTCCCAAATTTCTACACGAAGGAGATGCTTGCCAATGACGAACTCAAACCTTTTCTTCCATACTCCTCTCGCCTAGCAGCAATTGATTACATTGTATGTGAAGAAAGTGATGTTTTTGTCACTAACAATAATGGAAACATGGCCAAGATTCTAGCAGGTCGAAGGTGAGAGAATTTGATCCATTCTTTTCACTATATGAGTTGCATACTTATTTTGACCACTTTAGATAAAGTTTCCAAGTACTAAAAGCAATGGCGGACAAAATTAACAACCTGTCAAATAGCGGTAAATAATAGATCAAATTTCATTGGGCATCATCTATAATTAAGTTAGTATCCTATGAGTATTGATAAAGTACAGTGTTCTAACTAGGCCAAATGCATCGAGACACCTTAAGTTTGCCACCTTTTGCCCGACGTCACCCTGAACTTTCAAAAAATTCACTTAGACCCTGAACTTAGCAAAAATGCACCAATTTTACCTCATCAATGTTACATGTTAAATTTTGGTTGGAGAGAGAAATAAAAAATGACATCTTAGAAAAGTTAAACAAACCATGATCCAACACGTGGCTAGTTTAGGGGGCCAAATGAAACTTTTTAAAAGTTGCCTAGTTCATGGGGGTCCTTTTATAGTACTGGGGATCTAATTTTTACGACAATCTCAGGAGATATGCAGGGCATAAGAGGACAATTAGACCAAACGCTAAGAGGCTGAGCGCATTATTTATGACGAGGGACAAGATGGAGTGGGATACTTTCGCCAAAAAGGTGAAAGCATGCCAAAGAGGATTCATGGGGGAGCCAGACGAGATGAGACCTGGTCGGGGCGAATTCCATGAATACCCTTCATCATGCATTTGTGAGAAACCTTTTAGTAATAGCGATAACAGCAAGGACGAAGCTCTTATGTTAGACCAAGTCCAGCAAAAAAGTAGAATAAATTTTGTTCACCAAGTCATAGACGAGAAAGCAAAGGCATAGAAGCTGCGGTATCTTACGAGAGATACAGAGTGTTCGAGATTTTGTCCAGATGGGTTGTGATAGTTGGATTACATTATTGTGTTGATCTGGTAGTGAAATTTGCTCACCGACGCGACGGGGCATATTGGCTTGGGCCCACTCATGTCTAATGTACAGATGTGTTATAAAAAGTTGCAATTGTTCATTAATAGTTTTGCCTGCTAGTTACACGTTTTAAATGTTAATCATCATGTACTTTGAAACTGCATCCTCATAGCTGTTTTATTTTTGTTTATGGGATATTGTTGTAGTTGAAAGTCGAAACTTAGCTTTATTTATCTATGCTTCAACTTTATGCTTGGAAACCTTGTTCTGGAATGAATTCGATACAAAAAGAATCAATTGTTTTTATGACATTTAGGCTGTTGGGAGTTGCTATGATGAAAAGTTCTACTTACATATTTTAGAATCAGATAAAAGTTTTTGATTGTTAATGCTTATTAGGAATTGCTTGATTTTAAATTTCCAAAAAATAACAGTTCTGGAAAATCAATCGTATACTGATCCTTAAATCCTCTAAAATTTTATATCAGTCCAGAATGATATAGGCAACGTAATTATTTTTAGCTGTGGCTTCTTTTAATTACACAATTGGAGTTGCAAAACAAAATCTTTCTTTCAGTTGTCATTATCTAACGTTGAAAAAGAAGACAAGAAATTAAGCTCATTAAAAAGACGAGAGCATGTGCAAAATTAAGCTCCCTGCAATTTCAACCCAAAGTAACTAGATGGACAAATTCCATGTACAACCTAAATGATTCAGATCATATTTTGTTACCAATATAACTAAAATTTGATATGAACATCTAACAACTACATATCATTATCCATTGGAAGCAAGAATTTCCCAAGGAATCCTAGCTATCTCAACTGTAAAGTACAAATATACAAACAACAACAAAAGCTAACCAAACTGCCTGTATTCCAATCACCATCAAAGCTTTCTTTGAAATCTTTCAACCTTGGTTATTATTTCCTGCTTCAATAACAAATTCAGTTTCAAAGAAAGAGATCAAAGGTGCAAAATGTAATGCAACGCCAATCAAATCTTTACCTCTTGACGTATTCTTCCTTTTGTAGCTTTTGTCATGCAATATGGATGGAATCTTAGAGACCATTAAAGAGCTTTGCAACCCTTCTAAAAGCTGTTTGCAGTAAAAAACAACAGTAGATCAGTTCCCTAACATACCTCCAGAATGAACTTAGTCTTAGGGCCTGTTTGGGATTGTGTTTAAGCTGCTGTCACGAAAAGTTGCACTTACAAACTTCTAATTGGAACAACATATTTTGGCACCGGAAAAATTTTTTTGACTCTTTGCTATTGACTTCCAGAACTTCTCGGGGCAGCGTTTTAGAAAAGTTTGAAAATGGAGATTTTGGAAAAGCCAATCCCAAACCGGCCATTAGTTTTCAACATTAGAACACTTACTCTTGATGTTGGCTGAATTCTGTGATTAGACCTTCGCGGCTCGGCAGAGTCAGAAGCTACAGTTGCAAAATTATCTTTGAAACTCTTCCCTTCTTCAACCTTTTGCAACCTTCCAGAAGCAGGAGCAAGTCTTCCTTTGTTTACCCTCTCAGGTCTGGTATTTGTTGCAGAGAACGACATTGCTCCACCCGAAGTAGAATATGACGGTTGGAAGGCCATTGCATTCTGCTTATCTAATGTATTTTCAGGTTTGTTTACAGCGTCCTTTGTAACTGCAACACCTGATAAATTATCCTTCACATTCTGTGATCTTCCAGGTTTTGGAACCCTGGGCCTTGCCTGTTTCTCATTTGTTTCAGATTTCGAACTACTTCTCCATCCCCGAGACGATCCTAGTTCTTGTGGCATCAAATATTTCGTGAACTTGAGCGGTTCTTTTGCTTCACTCGTTTGACCACTTCGATCGCCAACATAATGCTTGCTTACTTCCATGAATTTCCTCTTCTTTCCAGGCTTTGGTACACCAAAGACCACTCTCGACCCTTCCTTCTGCAAACCCGTTCGGGGCATTCTCATTGCACCAGTCATCTTCTGCTCATCTCTGCTGCTCTTACCGATATTGAACTGTTTTTCATCGGTAGACAAAGGCAGTAATACTGGTGGATTTTCTGATTTATCATTTTCATTAGCATTTACACTTTTCGAAACCTTATCCTTTCCCTTGGGTTCCGCTACAGGGCTTCGCACTCTTGGTCTCTTCTCTTTCGGAGTATCACCCTGGATGTAAGAGTGCATTGCAAGTCAAGCAAACAGGGATTAAAAAATTATCAAGTCCAACAAGAAAAATATCAGGGCCAGTTATGGGCATAGTCTAGGGGTGCGACAACCTAGGGCCCAAAATTTTTTTAATGTTTATATGAATAAATAAACTTTAAAAAAAACTTCCTAAATGCATTCAATGCAAGAGTCATATTTATAACTTAAAATAAAAAAAAATTTAAGGGGCCCTTGTTTTACGTAAAAATTTTTTTAATCCAAGGGCCCCTTATTTCTTATTTCGCCTATTGCCCTCGAAATGCCAGGACCGGTCCTGAATAATATGACAACAAAAGTCGAAGAAAATAACAAACCCCATGAGAAGGTTGACGGTTGTTCTGGCCAGAACTAGACCACTTGACCCATGCCCCGTCTTTCCATATACAAGAAGGATGAAGCAGCGCAGATGGAATAACCAGTATTTCTCCTCGAGCTGCAACAAAAGCAGCAGACAGATATTTTAACAAACAAACAAAATGAGCAGTTTCATTGGAAAAAAAACATGGGTTTAACATAAACTAGACTGCCTGCCAATCATACATACCAGGGAAATTAACAGTCAGCAATGACTCATCTACCTTGTTCTTTTCAGTTACTACTCCTTCTCTCCAGCTGATAGAATAAACCAAATAAAACACTATGTTCAGAGGTCTTTATCATGATTAAATGAAGTACCTCAAATGAAAATGTAGAATGAGCCAAACACACTCAATTTATGCAACAATTTTGTTACATACTGCAACTAACTACAATAATCACGAGTCATGACAATTTAGTTTTGAAGTACGACACATAATTGCCCCATGTTATCTTCTAATACAAGAATCATATTTTTCACGTGTAGAAAAACAAAACGATGAGCAAAGCCACAAATTCATTAGGTCTACACAATTACAAATAGGTTATTCAACCCCGAGAAAGAGAACAATGGCAAAAACAGACAATCCTCAAAGTAAAAAAAACCTTTAAAACTTATTTGATTTCAAGAAGGGAAAGTTAAAACACGTGACATTTTTGCAAATTCATAATAAAACTTCAAAAGCAGAAATAAGAAAATATGGATTTATGCATACAGCAATAAGTATAAGTAGTGATACCTATCCTCTATATATGCATCAACTCTATCACCAACAGACCATATATGGTCCACCATGGCAGCTCTCCTCCTCTTCCTAGCCCCTTCAAATGGAATAATATTAGCAGGGCGAGCGATACGTATTTTGGGCGCCTGATCTCCGTTACCATCAAGGGGCACCCACTCCTTCAGCTTTTCTGACCCTGTTGACAAAAATGGCACAACATGACGAACTGCAGTACTTTATTCAGACATCATGCAAAACTACTTGACAAAATAAACAAGAATAATTAGAACGAGACCCATGTGTCCATATGCTGAATTCAGAAATTATACCCAAAGCTTAAGAGTCATGCATATGATGCATAAGCAAAACAAACCAGATGCTAGGTATAAAGTTCATTCAGCTTATAGTTGTCCAAGTCTTAAAACATAATATTAGTAATAATGAACTCTTACAACTTTAATTTTCTTGAATGCATTGTCCTTTGGCTAACATGTAGTCATCTCACGAATGATGAAGGTAGTTGCCAAACTTGCAGCTGGCAACATGTTAATGGTTCTATGCCAATCTCCAAGAGCTATCCTCTCCAATCACACATCCCAAACAGTTTTCACTCTACTAATCCCCACCTAGCCTCCATTACACCTTCCACTCCTTAACTTTTCAACGCCCCAGTTTCTAAGTGTTATCCATCTTAATGCTGTCTAATGACATCAACATGAATGAGATTGACATCCCAGTAATGACTACAACTCAATAATTTCTTCAACATAAAAGTAGCAGAATAAGTTAATTGAAGTCAAAATTATCTTTTCCAATTTGTTTGGAAAAAAAGGTGTGAAACTTTTAAATTAAATGAGATAAAGGAGAAAGATTTGAGAGAGAACTTTCGAAATTAACTTTTCTTGTTTGAGTATATGCATCCTCAAAAGCCACATGAAATAAATCATGCAGCATGTCAGCCAGCTGGAAATTTCAGCAACCACAGCCACATTTAGGCCAGGACATTTTTCTGCTCTTACATCAATATAAAGGAAAAATCTTCACCCCACCCGTATGTGGTTTTGAACCTGTGACCTCTAGGATCACAGCTTCAATCTCAACCACTAGGCTGAAAGATAGTTAAAATTATTACAATTTATTCTTACAAATTAATTTGAAGAATCTTTGGTGTAATAACTAATAACCCGTGAAGAGAAAGATAAGAGTTTGCAACTCTATCTTCGATTATTGTCATTGAACAATAAATTAGGCCCACTAATTCCCCCTCATCTCTGTGACTACACTAAAAAAACATATCATGCTTCATTGCACCACTAAACCAAGTTCATGAAACAACAGCACAAGCGACACATACAGTTCACACGACATCGTGTAACCTGAGCAATTCATCCATCAACTTGCATAGCAAAAGAATTCTCAAAGTTATCAGCATTTATCAAAGCCAACAATTTCGAATTTCCAATAATTCATTAAAGAAAAGAACAGCTTACCATCACCAATTGCAAGCTCAGTGAACTCAACATAAGCCTGCCTATCCTTTAAGCTTATCACCGTGGCTGGGAACCAGGCTGCTTTAAATCCATAACCATCTTTGTAAACCTATAAGAACAACAATAACAAAAGAAAATGCCATGATCATTTAACAAAAAAAAAAAAATTGATAGAGTACTCTTACATATTCAATTAGACAACATTATCCACACCAGGATTCAATACAACAATAGATATACTCAATGGCATGCAAAGGATGATACATAGATAAGCTAAGAATGTAAAACCTCGACAAGGGCATTCTCTTTCATGTTATTCGCCTTTGAAATTTCTTCCTTCTCAGGTTCTTTCTGAGCAGTTGAAGCTCTAGATTCATTCTCTGACTCTGGAACGACCCCAATGGTTTTAGTGAAATCAGAAGCCTCGCGTACCTTTTGCACCCTTGGTTTTTTCATGACTACGCCAGAGCCTGGCAATCCTTCTGTGAATCTGTCCTGGTCACCACAGAACCTTTCTCTAGGAACAGAGGGCTTTATATGGCTAGCAATATGATTATCTTTTATCTCCGACGGAACCTCTTTTAACTGCCTAATGACAGAATTTGGATCCTCTCCACCATTATTTATATTCCTGTTATCCCTATCAGTGTCATTTGATTTTGCAATCAGCTCAGGCGATGCAGCTTTCCAATAACCCTCTGGACCAGCTGCTACTAGATCAGTCAATGCCTTAGGGTCACCCATAGCCACTATTTTCCCAGCTTGGGACACTGCTTCAGCAGCCAACTCAGCAGCTTTCACAATGGCATCCATATTTTCAGCTCGTTTTGCCGCAGCTGAAGCAGCTTCAACTTTCTTTTTAACAGCCTCTCTAGCAACACCGATAATAGAAGCAGAACTACTTGTTCCATCACCCTTCAAGATGGATGCAGGGGTAGCCTTTCCCGAATGTTGCATTCCACCAGCAAAGGAGGTAACATTAATTTGACTGATGTTGGTAGAAGCAACAGCTTCTTCAGCAATTAATTTCGCTTGCAAAGCAGCATTTGATGCAACCTTAGCGGCCGCAGCAGCTGCCTTTGCAACAGCAGCTGCAGCAGCTATGGCAACAGCTGCAGATGCCAATTTGGATTCTGCATCTGGTAATAATCCAGCAATTTTTTGCTTTTCCAGCCGATCCCATACTTGCTGGCTATGATTAACAGCAAAAGCAGCAGAAGCTGCAGCATCTTCTGCTTGAACCTTAGCATCCTTAACCTTACCAAGGGTTTCCTCTGACAGTACAGCCTTCTGTTCTGAAGTCTGGTCTTCTTTCCAGAAATCAGCAGGCATAATAGTCGTAGAAGCAACAAGATTTTCAGCCGGACCTTTAGAGACAAAGCCAACAGGAGTTGAGAAAGCAACAGAAGTAGAAAGAGGACTTGCAACAACAGATGCAATACCAGATTCTGTTTGAGGTTGTATTGGCAAGGCATTCTGAACAGTATTATCAGATTTTAAGTTCTTTTTTCTCTTCCTAGGCTTTGGATCAGTAGAAGGCTGACTTCCCGACGCTGATACCACATTTGCACTAAGAATAGGAGAACTCCCAGCAAAAACACTAGCAGAACTAGCAACTTGAGCTGGAACAGTAGGTCTCATATCAGATGAATGATGTACAGATGTCTCTTTAGCAGGTGTTGATTGGAAAGTTTCTGCTACAGGAAATTGCACAGAAAAACGACCACTTTTGTCAAGAGCAGAATTCAGAGAAGCCACCCAAGGAGTGCCATAGGGAGCCTGAGATGGCCAAGAGGGGTTATGCCCAACAAAATTCCTAATACCTGGAGTTTGATGAGCATGAAAAGTAGAAAGTGGCCATTGATAATCCACAACTGGACCCCTGGGCATGCCACTTGGCTGCAAAGTACCACCAGAAGGAGTAGGCAATGTCCACAATGGTGAAGAGAAGGGCACAATGGGACTTGCAATTGCAGGAGTACTCTTGCTACTTCCCTGTCCAATAGGTGAGAAGACCACTTTACTTTGAACTTCACTGTGTTTAATAGATGGCTCGGGAGGTTTGACACCTACAAATATTAATCATTAAATGCCTAGAGAAAAAGCCAACTCGCAGAAAAATTTAACAAATTTAAGCAAAAGGATACCTGGACGAGATTGTAAAGGGGTCTCCAGGGTGCTGAGATAAGATTTATGACCATGAAGCCTTTCTATACACAATCGCCAAGAATTCTGCCACATGCTTCTACCACCATCTACAAGCCAGCAGCAATGTAATAACATTATCATAATTCTATCTTTACCCTGAGGGACAGACGATAGGACAGATATAAGAGAAAAGGGCTGCATACCTGGTCCTCCAAATGCAGATATCATATATGCTTCATCTGGTAGTGTTCCCTGACTGCAGCAAACCCAAAATCACAATTAAATGCAGGAATCGAATACCAAATCAGGTATCTTTTTCAATGAGTAACCAACACAATCCTATAGACTGACCCAACATAAAACAAGTAGTTTTCTTTCTTTCTTTGAGTTTTGATTGTGGGTTTGAGGAGTCAGGTTTCACAAACACCACAAAAAGACAATACACACATCCTCTCATAAATCAAAAACAGAAATATGAAAGAACTCAAGAGAAAAGAACCCACATCAAAGCTCCGTAAACAAAAATCTGTGCACGCAATTGCACTTGTTGTAGATCTGTGAAAGGTTGATGAAATACTGCAGCTTGAGAAACTGAAGAATTCAAATCCGGCAGGCTGGCAGTTGATGTTGCAAGCACAAAAGGTTTAAGTATATTGGAATCCATATTCCGGAGGCGTTGAATCTCATTAGATTGCACAGGTTGAGAAATACTAGATGGACTCGGGGAAACACCAGTTATTTTGTCCCCTCTATTTGATTTCCCAGAAGGTCTTTCTCTAGCAGAATTCCTCTTCTTAGCACTTTCTTTTGCTGGTGCTTTACCTGACGCTCGTCTTGCTTTACGCTCAGTATTACCTTTAGAGCCACTAAGCATGGCTGCTACATCAGCCCCCTTTGGATTTCCATGAGAGAGATCTGGAGAAATCTTGGGGTCTAATTGGCCAAATTCACTTGAAGTAGATGCATCCAAAATCTTTGAAAAGGGGCAAAAAAACACTTAACACATTAATCATATTCAAAATATCTATTTCAAAGAAGAAATCCCTATGGAATAACAAATGAATAGGATATATATTATGTAACCAAAATCAAATTAACTGAAGTTCACAAGGTCAGCATAAATTTAAAAAAGATATTTACCAGCATTGCTCTGCTAGCTTCTACAGTTGCAGAAGCACGCCTTCTCCTGGAAATTTTTCGAGGTGAAATAGAAAGCGGATTTACCTCAAAACTAAAACTTCCATCATCTTTAGAGGAGTCACTTTTATTTGGATGCATTGAAGCTGGCTGCACATTTTCTTCAGAATCTGGACCACTCTGATTTGATATATTGTTAATTCCCTCCTTATTTCTTTCATAATAAGAAGGAGCACTACTAATGATTGTAGGAGAACCACTAGCTGGGTTGTCCGGATCAGCACTACCTTCATGCTCGACTGCGCAACATAGATTGGGATTCAGAGTCCAAAACAAATCAAAAGATCCAAGAATCTTCACAAACAAAAATATATAAATTAAAACGTAGCAGAAATAAGCCAATTTTTCGTATTACAAATGGTAGTGCAACATCTACCATTTGGAACAGCAATCTGCTCAACTCCTATATCTTTAGATGCAATAACAACTTCTTTCTGAACCTTAAGACCAGTATCCTGTAATGAATCCATTTTAGTTGAAGGCACAGGTCCTGGCATCTTAACATCCAAAGTTGGATCTGCATAATAGGGATAATAATATTAAGATTTCAGCAAGAAACAAATTTTGTCACACAGAAAAATAACATTTTTCAACGAAGTGCAATCTGACAATATGAATTGAATGACTCTAAATCTACGCACACACTTGCACGGGGAGAGAGAGAGAGAGAGGCATGTACAAAATCAAGTTGCAGGTATAAAGATCCTTCATACTTTGAAAAATTGCACTTACACCATGCCAAAAATAATTGAAAAACTCAATTCCCATGTACTTGTTATGCAAATTACAAAAGTTCACCTGAAACATTCACATGTTCTTTTTCATCATTTCGTTTTCCTTTCATATGTTCTTGAACACTTTCTCGCGTGTCTGCAATTGAATCACATATAGGAAGAGTGTCAACATTATCTTTCATACATTCCTCGCTGACTTTGCCAATTACTAATGAATGAGATTCAATTTTATTCCTGGCATCACAAGCTGCTACCACTAACTGATTATCTAACTTTCCCAGCAACTGCTCAGCAGCAATAGTAGAACCTTTCTCAGATTCTGAAACATACTTTGCTCCAGCTGTCGCTTCAGGAGCAGCTTCAAGATCACATAAGCTGGTTTCTACAGAACTCTCAGCAGCAATTTCCTTTTCTTTATCTGAGAAAGTTAAAACTGCAGACAAAGGTGACGAATCAACCTTGTCACAAACAGTATCTTTGCTAATAACATTCCCAGAAGGCAGTGAAACAACATTTGCTGCATCACAGGGTGTAGTATTAGCAATTTTGAAGATAGTATCCAGATCTGAAAAGGTAAACCAAGGAATTACTTTCAAATAACTGGATTCTATTAACTTAATGGTTAAGATTGCATGAAATAACAAGTCATTACTTACCTGATTCATTTCCACCAGTAGAATCTGGTTTGGATATTGAAACTGCCAGGTCTTCTCTGCTTCCTTCACTAAAGGAAGACATACAAACACTTTCATCATTCATTCCACCAACAAAACTGTCAGCAGAAGATAACACTTTATTCTTTTTTTGCTCAACAGTGATATATTTATTCACGTCTGTAGTATCATGCTGTCCAGAGACATCTTTCTGACACATTTGCATGTCCTCAACCATTAATGATAGAACATGGTTCTCAGCATTAGTCTCTCTCCATAATTCAGATGAAGAACAGTTTACAGCTCCATCACTGCTGAATTTTCCATCACCTTTATCCTCAGAAATTTTATTATCTTCTGTAGACAGCGGAGATGATACAGCTTTAATCACAATGTCCTTGTCCAAATGGGACCCATTAAAATCATCGACTTCACATCTATTATCAGTAGAATCATCCTCAATAACCACCAAAGATGCCTCATGTGTATCTGTTGAGGATTGATGACAAATTTCTATGCTAGAGTCCTTGGCTGTTACACAAGGTTCACCCACACTGCACAAATTAGATCCAATTGCAACTTTTTCTTTCACAGATTCCGAAGGGGATAAGCAGAGGGGATTGTCCACATGAGAAACACCACTTTCAATGATCTTTGCATTCGGGATATGAGCATGGTCATCAGCCCCCATGGTTACATCTTCTTTCTCATGATGCTCACCTTTATCTGTTTCTGAAATGCCCAAAACTTCATCAGCAGTCTCTAAAACATTATCAGGGGAATCTTTGTTGTCCATTCCCTCATTTCCTTGAGTAATGTTTGGTGCGGTAGCAACTACATCATCAAATTGTATCCCTGAAGCAGAGGTTTCTGGTATTTTGTTATCTAAATAATCACCTACAGCATGATCAGCTTTCATTTCATTAGTGCCATTGTCATCACATTTATCACCAAATGGACACCTTTCAAAAACAGGTGATTTGACCTCTGCACTAATGGCAATTAGGTCACCTAAACCCTGATCACCAGATGCATCACCTACAGAATGTGTCATATCCTCAATCTGAGACAGCTGCCTACCACCATCATCACCTGATCCAGATTTCTCTGGAAATTGAACTGGCAGTGATGCCGGCTGTATGCTTGTAAGATCTTCCACTCTAGTTGCTATATAACTGTTCTGTTTTGAGTTGGGCTCCATTTGCTTGATTATGCAACTCAATTCATCACAGGCATCTGACTCCTTAATACAAGTTTCTGCAAGAATAAGTTCTTCCTGACCAACAGATTTCAATAACATCTCAACAGATTCTGAGGAAGTTGCCTCAGACCAGACATTGTTGCGCAGTGGAATAGAGCAAGACTCTGCAGCACTTGAAGAGAACTGTATCCCACCACTACCTCGGGAGAAATCTTCAATCCACTGGCTATCTTCGTTACTTTCAATGCCAAGAAAACCTTCAGTTTCAACTAAACTATCAAACCTTAAAGATCCATGAAGATTGTCCTCGAAGTCAAATTTTGGAAGAGCATACGGCTGTAGAACAGGTGGAAATTTATTACTACCTTCACCAGCTAATTGAAGATTTTGGCTTTGAAAATCATTGTCATCATAATCCATGAGTAAATCCCTACATTATAAAGTTGGGAACGAGACAGAGAGACAGATTATCAACAAATTGCAAATATTTTAACATTGAACAAGACAGGGGAACAAAAATTAAGGTAGTAAAGAGAAGCAACAAGGAAGAAACCACAATAACTCAATAAGCATAATCCATGAAAAATATAATCTTACAAATAAAATAAATCTAACATAATATATGAGTTTTGGCAATTAGCTGAATACGAAAATTTCAATATATATGCATAATTTTATTTAAGCCTAAGCAATATCATTTACCTACATTATTATCAACAGTTCAGTTCTTTAATTTTTTCGACAATTACCTACCTTTCAAGGCAAAGTCAAGCATTCACCCTAGAGGTCGTCAATTAAATGACTAAATAATCAAGGCCGTATGCAATGATTAGCCATAAAAAGCCCCCAAAATATCCCAAGGATATAGAAGAGTTTACAGCATAGTCGTTAAAGGCGCGTCACGAAGAGCACCACCCTTAGAGCCTTGGCAGATGACAGGTGAGGTGGTGTCCAAGAGGCACGCCACAAGGCTAGATATTCCTAATTGAATTCTTATTAAGGCTAAATTAACTCAAGTCTAGATATTCCTTATACATGTAAAATTTACATATAATATATATATATATGTGTGTGTGTGTGTGTGTGTGTATTACTTTAATGTATTTTCCATCTATTAACACAGTATAACCAAGATTATTGCAAAACGGTTGATTAAAGGCTGTTGATAGAATTTCCAGACAAAGAAAAATTGTATACTTACACTCACAAATTGATTTCTAGTTTATAAAAATTATTAACTACAAACAAGCTCAGTGGACGTGACATATTTCATACATAAAATGATAAAATAACAATCATATGCACGTAAATGACAGGAAAACAGCAAACATAACTGATGCCCGTTTTCTGAGAGTAAGAAGAAAAGCAAACTCATTTCAAAGATAGATAATTCAAAAACTGCTACCCTCCTATGTAAAAATGACAAATAATTCTATACCCATAGGAACGAACCAAGTTCCACAACAGCCTCAATTCTAAATGAATAAGCATTTAAAGTTTCTCATGGAACAACAGCCACTTTCTTTCACTTAATGCTAATTCACACGGGATAACAGAAGTTGAAGCCTTTTCAACATCAACTCCCTGTATCCAAGCAGAAGCCACTACAGCAAGCTACATGTCACTTCCACTCCAATAAAAAAAGCCTAACCTTTTAGGAGGAAAGTGAGAAATGAACAGTACCAGAACAAGTAAGTCTAGAGACGCTACCTCCCTCCATTCGGTGACGAAATCCAGGCCGATTGATCCTCAACTCTTCCGCAATCGTACACTCATTTACTTCTAAACGGCAAATAACAACGAATTAGTCGTTCCTCTATCCAATTTAGTAGGTGCTCTCAACTGAAGAAACAAAAAAACTAAATTAATAACACCAAAACTATAAGAAAGCATATCCTCACATTGAACACTGTGAACTCACCGGAACGTTAAATTGCCGGCGGATCA
>CATIWQ010528131.1:0-18065 GCA_949673415.1 Euphorbia schlechtendalii
GATTAGAGAATCTAAATATATAGAATCTTCACTACGAACAAGTATAGCAGAGAAAACATGCAAGTTCAACAAAGATGTTACGACTCACTAAATTAATCTAACAGACTCGGTTCAAAACACTCAGATGTTCAATGATTCGCCGTAGAGCAACACATGAAATAACTTTTCTAAACCTAGCGCAAACGAAATAAGATAATTATGAAAACCTGGACAACATCAATACTATGCTTAGTACGGGTCCCTCTTACATAGCCACATTTAGCAAGTTACCATTCTAAAAATGTTGGCTCACTAAACAGCGTTATATCACAGATCTAGTGATTATACACGATATTGTTAACCCCGAAACTACTCTTAAAATTAACTCCAACGCATATAACTTGATTAACATAAATGACTTAGCATGAAATATGCATTATGACACATAGACATATCATAAAATTCGAAATAGAAAATATAAGTAGAAAGTACAGCAAAGTTGTAAGGTATGCAAGTGAAAGCTAAAGTTGATCAAACCGTATCCACTTTTTAATGAGAGTCGTCAATTCCTGCGTCTTCTTTGAATTCGGTCTCGGCTCGTACAGAACCTTCGCTAGGATGCTATTCTTTGCGACTATCAAACAAACGAATATTGTAGAATGAAAACTTTTATTGATAAGTGATTTGCAAGTACACTTATACAACAATCGCTCGAGAATATGGAGAAATCTAGTAATTGAAACAAGGATTCGAATCACTTAAACATTTTTTCCTTAAGAATGTAGCAAATCTATCTACACACACACACTATATGTGACTCTTTATTTGCACTCTAATACTGCACACATCCAATGCCACGAAATTGTGATGGAATGGAGCCCTATTTATAGAGTTCGAAGGGTTGCGTCTATCCAAATGAAGGGTTTTATAAAAGGTCTTTAATTAAACACATATTTCTTTCGACATGCAAATAGCCCCTTCTATTTAAATTCAAGAAATTTGGTCCAACCAAATTTTCTTAGTATGTAGCATCTATAGCCACTCATCATGGCCCCCGCTATAGCAGGTGAAGCTATAACAAGACAACCTATGATCGGAACCCATCCATTTGCATCCCATGCAATTGCTAATATTTTTTAAGTTCTCTTTCTCGAGACGTGCGTACCTGATTATACGACTCCTCAAATATATCTCCAATCTAGCATTAGCTCCACTGACATAGACAACTAACCCATTTTGGTTAAGGCATTAACCCCATCTAGTCTTATGACCAAACACATGTTAAGGGAAAGCATGTTGTACATGTCCTTACATCCATTAATAAAGTTCATATCATGACTTATAACGAGAAGACAATTTACATCCTTAATATAATTGTAAGGATTTTATTTGTGCAGCTGGTCTCGCCCTAGTCAAGGTCTTATACGATGGATATGATTACGATAATAATAATTGTGAGCTATTTGGAATTATTAATATAAGGGAACATGCTTAAGACTGGTACATCATAATCATTCCATTATGCCAAGACTCCACATAGCATGTTAAATAAACAAGATCTATGTTTAAGTTCTTGCACCTATATCTATAAGTTTTAATTTAACAACTTAAACCACGTTTGTAAAACCATATGCGGAATCCAATTCTCATACTAGAAATAAACTAAGTCATAAAAATCTCTTGGGTATGCTTGAACCTAATATCGATGGAGGATTTCCAAGTGGGAGAGACCTTCTTAAAGTGAATGAGCAACCAAGTCCAATCCTTGCCAAAATAATCACGGGCACTTTGATTCATTGTACCACAGACAATAATGATGTAATGATTTCATTCTTTTAATTAAGTGAAGTACGGGATGACCCTCAATTTAAAGCATTACACATTGCTAATTTATATGATAATCACTTAGAATAAGTTTGAGAAAAACCTTAATCTAGTTATCACATTATTTTCTATAACAGGAATTGAAACCTAAGTCATGTATAGCATACTTTAATCAATTCATAGAAAATATCAATTTCAACATATTATCATTAATCATGCATAGCATAAGGCCAGCTCTGATACCACTACTGGTTAATTAAGACAGTAATTGAACATGCAAACTTACAAGATGGAATATCAAAACTTATAATTAACTCTAAAGGATCTTCTAAGCATGCTATTATTATCTAAGTTGAAATGTTCCATAGATGCATATAGGTTTATAAAGCTTATAAAAGAATCCTAGTATCTAAGTTAAGTGCATTACCAGTTGTTGTGTGCCTTCCTTTGGTGTAGCGCTCCCTTAGAATAGTACTCCAGTAGCACTAGCCTCCAATCTAAGATAGCCTCTATGATTGATCCACGCGGATCTTTACTAACTAAAACCTCTATGAGGAAGAACTCGTTGGTAGACAATAGCTACTAGAATGCTCGAATACCAACCTGAAAATATTAACTAAGAAGGCTCACTTCAAAATAGAAAGAGTCTTCTAAAGAATTCTTGTGACGTTGGAGAAACTCGTGGAAGATCTTGCAAAAGGCTCGCAAGGAAAGATGTCAAACTCAGACGAGGCTGAGCTGAAGTGGTTTGAAAGAGGGAGGAAGGAGGCTATTTATAGCCAAAAGAGGGAGTAAAATTGCTCCCCCAAATCTATGTTTACACCAATCCCACGCGGGGCTTGCAAGCCTACTGGCGAAGCTGCTTACCACGCAAGGCAAGGCCCTCACATGGGCTTGCCTTGTGCGCTGCGGGCTTGCCTTGTGCGCTGCGGGCTTTGTGAGAATCTCACAAGCCTGTAGTAGCTTGGGCATGTGAGATTTTCTTTCAAGCCCGGTTACGGCAAGCCCCGCGGGCCTCCGCAAGCCCTAGTAGCGCTTATGAAGCCTACTTGCGGGCTTTCCTGCAAGTGCTTCCATGCAGTGCTTTCCAGCACTTGCGTCACATTGGTTCAGTTTTCCCTTTTCTTTTAATATTTTGGTCCAACCAAAATACATCCAATTGAGTTCGACCCCTTAATATTCTCGGCATAGACCTAGTCTATAATTTCTTTACTTAATCCGGTAAAGATCCAAAGTGTGTGACCTCATAGGATCCAAAAGTATAGAGCCGCTAGAGGTTATCCTAAACTTTACTTCTCATCCAGGAACCTTCAAGCTTAGTGTTCGAGACCGATATGGAACCCAATAACTCTAGATGATCATATGGGCTTTCTAGTAAAGGTACATGATCCCTTGATACTCTAAACATCACATGCTTGTAACTTGATCCGGTTTCGCAATAGTAACCAATGGTAACTAAGCATTATTGACTTCAAATTGTTGCACCCTCCACTGTTATACTGCTCCTATGGTAAAGAAAAATCTAACTGTTGTTGTTTTTGCCATAAGATTGAAATTCTCAAATTACACTACAAAAAATTAGACTTACGAAGACAAAACACGAAGGACGGCTTAATTTTATGGTCCATGAATGTAGTTGTAAGAGTAATATAGTGGACAATTTTGTTTATGGTTCCCTAATCCCTGTTTATCAGGAATCAGGGACAATTTATTTTAAAATAAAATATAATATAGTTATATAGGTATTTAATTAAAAGTTGGGGACAATTTAATTTGATGGAAACACGACATAATTACAAGTTTTTTTTCTCCTCTCAAAATTTTCCCTTCATCGAATAGTTCTGCCTTCATTATACCTCGTTTTTTTATATTCAAGGCAGAGAAAATCCCTAGCCGCCTCCCTCTCAACTGCGAAGTTTCACCCATCGCCGCCAGTCTGTGAACGCCTCTTCTCCTTCCGCAAACGCTTGCCTGGTAATGATTTATATATTATTTATTTCTTCTGTGATTTGTTTATTTGCGGTTTCTTCTTCGTATTATTGTTTTTTAATTGATTAAGAAGCCCACTTGATTAATCACTAATACTCTGGATGTTGTTATGATCAGAGATATGCAAATTTTATGGGGAAAAGTTTCTGGTTTTTAGTTCTTATTTAACAAATCCGAAATTGATTTGGAGTTTTTCATACGCGGACATCATGCGCTATTATGATATTGAGGGATTATTTTGGGAATTTATTTACGTAATTGTTTCTAGTATGATTAGTTGAATTTTAGTTATTATTTGCACCGTTTTAAAAGGCGGTCAAGCGGCCACATAAGCGGGGATTTTTGGAACATCACCCCGATTTTATATAATCGGGCGATGAAGGTCGAAAGTGTCGTCAAAATTTAGAAAAACGTAGCAAAGACAAGAAAAAGTGTTGCCAAAGCCTAGAAAATGTCGCCAAAGCCTAAAAAATTATCGCCAAAGCCTAGAATTATGAATTTTTAATATTATTATATAAAAATTTTATGTGTTAGCTAAATTTATTATTTTAATTCATTAATAAATATTACATATTTTAAAAAACTAATCCGCCTAGCTCCCGCCTAGGTCTCGATTAATCCCCACCTCGGCCGCCGGAGGCTTTAGCCGCCCGATTAACGCCTAACGCCTTTTAAAACACTGATTATTTGTAAGATCTCTTCTTTTAGATTGAGTTAAACATAATGTTGATTTGCTTTGATAAGGGAAAGATTTTTTCTATGTGTTTTGTTTTGTTAAATTGACTCTAATTATCTCTTTTGCTGTGATCCTCTAAATTTATTATATGCGGATCATGATTATTATCTTTGAAACTTAAATCTGTGGCAGAAACTATCACTAACAAAATAAAAAAGATTAGATTCTTTTTACTAGTTAAATTATACTATTATTGTCTTTTGTTAAACTTTATGCTGGGTAAGGATACTTTTTATGGCTTGTAACATGGACATAATTGTCTGAAATGTAGAGCTGTATATAGCATATATGTTCTTGGTCCATAGAGCTGTGTAATGATACTATTATAGTCTACTTCTACTCTGTGTTTCTTGTAATGTTTTTTTGTTTTATTCAATAATTTATAAACACGTTTTTGTGGCATGTTTTCTTGTTCGCTACCGGTGTCATTATTTTTTAATTAATCATGATCAATGACATAATTGAGGTTGGAAGCACTTAATTGAAATGATACTATCTATGAGTTGTTTATTCATTGTTAAATCATGTACTCTTGTTATGAAATTGGATATTTGAGGTTTATTCGCAGTTACCAATGAAAGAAGTGTGAATACAATATATTTTTTAAAAGATTTTGGTGCAACTTAATTCTTTCACTTGTCATATTTATCTCAGCAAGTAGGCTATGTGATATGCCATTTAAAAACAAAGATCTAACTATGATTATTCATATGTAGATGGAGAATCATACTCCATTTCTCTTAGGTGCTTTATCATGTAGTCTTCTTTCTCATTCTTTGGTTTAATATTGACTTTCATTATCTAGCTACTCAGTGAAGATCTAAATATTTTAGTTTTTTTTTAAATTCCTGATAGCAAAAGCTGAAATATCTTTATCACCTTTTTGACCATGATACTTCAGGCTTATCTATCCTACATTCTCACATGGGAATTAACTGGTCTAGTTGCTTTTGTTACATTCCAATTTTCGGTATTAGTTGTCATATGAAGTTGCTCAAGTGAACTTTTTTCCAGTTTTTCTTCCATAGATCTTCCTTCAGATTATATAAGAAGCTTATGTAAATGCATTTTCGTTTAATGACATCACTTCTATTGTCAAATTATAATACTTCAATTTGAAGAAAATATTTAATATCCTGACTACTCTATAAATTGTCTTATGCTTTATTTTCTTAATTCTTGAAGATTGTCCAAATGTTTGTTCAACTACAAAAGGGTGATACAGAAAATTAATTCCAGCTGCAATATAGAAGGATGACAAATCATAGTGAGCAGGTAACTTAGAACTTTTGCTGTCCAATATAATCATAATTTTATCTGGTAGGTGAACAATCTTACATTTGTCTCCAGTTATTTGGTGCTGCGGCTTCTGTCCTTGATCTTATCTAAGTACGTTCAGTTCAACTCTTTCATAATTCTTAATCATTGACAACTTTTCTGTTTTTATTACTTCATCGTACTACTTATATTGTCTATCAATGATTTTGTGTTGAAGCTCTGGTTGCTAGTCAAATCTCATGTTGTTATGAGTACAAATCATAAGTAAATTTCCTCTGCATCTTTTTATTATTATTTTCCAAAAGAGTTATGGATATATGTGTATGGTGATGAACCAACTACATTGCATTCTGATCTTGTACCTTCAGTTTATGATTGTCGGTTTGTTTGAATCACACAGAAACTATAACTTTTACCTTTTATATGGTGAAAATCATGTATGAAATCATAGTCCGTTAAAGGCTCGTGGTAGCTCCCTTCAATCCAAATAATTGACGTAGTTCAGCTATAAGTATCACAGTTTCATAAGGTCCCCTTAGGGACAAATATCGTCTCCTTTTAGTATGAAGATGATCATTGTCCCCTTTCTCTTAGACGAATAATCGTCTTCTAACAAAGGACACAAGTCATATCTATTGTTGGAGACAAAATCTGTCTCGCATTTTAATGACAAATAATAGTCTCTAAATGCAAGGAAAAAAATTGTCTTCTTTTCACAAAGACAACATTTGTCTCTCGTAAAAGAGACGAAATTCGTCCATATTCATTTAGACGATTATTGTCCTAAAAAAAGGGACGAGATTCTTTTTTTTGTCCTCTATACTTTTGGGTACGGGTGTATTTGTAACGATTATAGAGGATGAAAAAATCATCCCCAAAGCCTAAGAAGACGATTTTTCCTACTTTTGCAGACAAATTTAGTTGACCCCAAAAGTCCATTTTTTTGTAGTGTTAATCCACTCCCTGGATTTGATTATAGCCTTTAGGCACTAATCTGGCTTTGTATCTTCTAATCTCACCATTTGCCTTATATATCACCTTGTAGACCCACCTTTAAGAAATAGCTTTTTTCCCTTGAGGTAAAGTGACAAGCTCCCATGTCTCATTTTCCTCCAAAGCTTGTAAGTCTTTCTTCATTGCTTCAACCCACTGGCTGTCTTTTGCAGCTTCATTATGGGACCTTGGTTCCTTCATCTATTGTAGTTTAGATAAGAAAGCCATGTGAGTGGCTGGTACCGCCATCTTATAATTCTGCATCCAATCTGGTCTTTTTATTTCTCTTCCACTTTTGATGTATTGAGGGATTACTCCTTCTATCTCATTTCCAGTCCTTTCTGTAATTGTTGAAGAATTGTGAATTCCTGTATTTTCCTGTAGTTGTTGTTTCTCAGATTCTTGAAATGGGAATTTGTCTTCAACAAACTCCACATCCCTCGAAACCACAAATCTGTTATCTTCTAAATCATAAATCTTATAACCCTTTTAGCCAACTGAATATCACATAAAAACTCCTCTATGAGCCCTTGCTTCTAGTTTTGGTGATACTGGAAGTATCTTATAATAACAAAAAGATCCAAAGATATGGAAATTTTCATAATCAGGTATCTTGTGATAAAAAACCTCAAATGGACTTTTACAACCTAGTAATTTTGTTGGTAATGCATTTATAATGGGCACTGCCATCATTATAGCCTCCAGCCAGAACTTTTGTGGCAACTTTGACTGGATCATAATGGCTCTGGTTACATTCAACAAGTGTTTGTATTTTCTTCCAGCCACTTTATTTTGCTATGGAGTATAAACACAGGTTCTCTGATGTAAGATTTCTTTCCTTTAAAAACGAGACAAACATGCTTCATTGATAAATTTTGTGCCATTATCACTTCTCACCATCTTCATAGTAGTTTCAAACTGGTTTTCAACCATTTGCAAGAAAAACTATATTACTTCATAAACTTCAATATTCTACTCTAACAGAATCAACCAAGTTCTTCTACTAAAGTCATCTACTACTGTTAAAGTATATTTTTCTCCAGTCATGGTTGGTACCCTATAGGGACCCTAAACATCCAGGTGAATTAAGTTAAAAGGCTTAATTGAATGAATAACACTTTATTAAAAGTTACACTATGTTGTTTTGCACAATGACATACCTCACATATCTTTGGTGTTACTTTAAGCTCTATTCCTTTTATATGACTTAAACAATCAAAAAGGCATGGCCTAGCCTCATATTGCATCTATCTAAAGAACATGTGGCTTTATTTAGGCCATTTACACACAAAGCAATTTACAATCTATAGCTTTTGTATTTCTTCAAAATCCTACCATCAAATGAAGATTTGTCCAGCTGATACAAGCCATCTACTTCCCAAGCTACTGCCAACAAATCCTTAGTACTCTGGTCCTGCATATAACAAGCATCATAGACAAACACCACTTCAATTGACTGACTTGTTACTTGACTTATTGACAGCAGATTGTATCTAATTTCTAGCACATACAATACATCTTTTAATTTGAATCCATCATTCAGGGATTTATCCCCAACATATTCAATTTTCTTTACAAAACCATAAGGTAGCATGACATTGTGCTTACCATTTGTTTCTATTAAGTTGTCAAACAATGCTTTGTTAAAAACACACGTGGGAGTTGGCTCCACTATCTATTATCCATGAATTGAAAGTGATTTTGTATGAGATTTCTCACTAGAAAATCTTGCAAAAGTAGAAAAATCTGAATGAATTAGAGTATGTGCCACCTGCTGCTTCCCATCACCATCTTGTACATTTCCTAGATCATGTAATTAAGTGAATCCTGCTCATCTTTGTTGTTGTTGTTGTACTTTTCATCAAGTCTGTTTTGTTGAATCTCTCTTGCATCATCCTGATTTGAATGAGAATATGTCTTGTAGGTAGAATCTTGCTTCTGAACCTTTGGACTTGTCCACCAAGGAGGATAGTCAATCAATTCAAAACAGTCTTCCCTGGTGTGTTTTGTTTGGTGGCAGTTATCATAGAATAGGTGATCTTTGTTCATTTTCTTAAATCTTCCTCCATTTTTGGTATTTGTTGTATTGTTCTTAGAATAGTTTACATAATCCATTGTAGAATTTCTTCCTTCTCCAGTAAAATTTTCCATCTCCATGTATCTTTTTGGCTTTACCTCATTTTTATCTTTCAATTATACTAATCATTGAATAAGCTTTGTCTATTTTAAAGCTTTGTCTATTGTAGGTAGCGGATCCATGAGTAGAATTTGGTCCCTCACATGATTATAGCTCTCATTCTGTCCCATCATAAACTGAATCAATTTATCCTCCTCATCTTGATATGATAACCTCTTGATTACATACACAATCTTTCCCTACTCCACATTTGTAACTTGGAATTGGTCGCAATAACAACAACTCATCCCAAAATCTATTCAACTTGTTAAAATAAATCATGATCGAAAGATTACCTTGATTGAACAAATTAATCTCTCTTTTGATCATGTACAGTAGTGGCCCATTACAATCCCCAAACCTGTAAGAAATAGTTTTCCAGAGCTTTGCTGCAGAATGAGCATATGTGAAACCTTCAACTCGATCCTTCGATATTGTATTGATTATCCAAGATGTAACTAAACAAGCTTATTTATGCCATTTCTTGTATTCCTATGTTCCTACCTCTGGCATTTCTGTTCCTTCCTCAATATAACTTTCTTTATCTTTTACAATCAAAGCTCTTGTCATAGAGTTCTTCTAAGCCAAGTAGTTGCTACTTCCATTCAGAGTTGTATTGATGAGAACTAGACTTAGATTATCAGATCTTGATCATGTATTTCTTCTTGCTATCTCTTCTCTCATGTAACTAGATTATCCTTCAGATGCGTATGGATCACCATTGATCTCAACTCTCTTTCTGTTGTTCTTCCTTGCCATCTATTAAAATCACTCTGAGACCATGAGAAATTCTAGAGAGTAAACTTGATTCGTATTCATTTCAATGATAAATTGATCTTGAGTTGTGTTTATATACTAACACAGTGTTCAAAATAATGAAAAAGATAAAATAAAAAATACAGATAAAGTAGTTGCAAACGAAATTTTCCTCCAAAAGTTTGTTATTTCTGTTTTAAGAGTGTTGATTCCCTTCATTTGGTTGTATCGAATTGCGGTAGATCATTTGTTATCTGTGTTCTTCATGACTGCGGCTGCTGTCTAAACCAGGTATAGTTCTGGCATAAGTTTGGTATAAACGGCAGTTTAATAAAAAGATATAAAACATTTCTTTCCTTAAAGATGTTGCAGATGTTATTTTAATTAATTCATATTCTCATAATTTAATCATATAATCAAAGAATTATACACAAAGATTTGAGTAATTTTCTAATATCTTTCATATTATTATAATATCTTTTGTTTATCATCATCTTTTAATTAAAAAATATTTGCATTTCTAAAAAAAATTTCAAGAATTTTCACTGATGTATATATTACTATTGTATTTATATTACTATTTTTCCTTCTTTATTCAAGAACCTTACCTCAAATTTAAGAAAATATTAACGAAACCAAATTAAAATATAAATAAAAAATAAATAGTAATAAGGAGAGAAAAAAAACCAAACCGAACATATTAAGTTAGGATTTTATTTTATATTATTTGTTTTTGGTTCGATTTTTTTAGTGAAAAAATGAAAACTGAACTGAATTAATTTATAATATTATTTAAGTTTATATTAATTTATTAATTCTTTTCATGTTCAATTTGCATTTAACACTTGAAAAGTATCTTATTTTTCATATTTACAATAAACAAAGGAAACAAATATTTTTTCTTACAATTATAATGTTGCAGAAGGTATTCCAGAGTTCCTACAATTTACTCATACTGTTTTAGAACTATAATTCAAAATTTGAGTAATTTTCGAATTTTTTTCATATTATTACGATTTTTTAAAGTTATCATCACATTTTAATTAAAAAATATTATGTACTTTTAAAATTTCTAAAATTTATCACAAAGGTACATGTGCATTATGTTTTTATTAACTTTTTATTAACTAACATGTTGATAGATTAGTCAGATAGAGTTGATCTACACGCTAGTCTTCAAAAATTGAATTCATATGCAAGCTCCTACCATAGTGATCGAAGCATCTGAAAAAAAAAAACATAAATTATGAACTAGATTGCTCTTGCTGGGACTTTTTCATGCCTTAATCATTTACAAGTTTTTGAGTACTTTGTAAGTAATAAATTGAGAATTCTCTACCTTGATTATCTGATGTAGGATGCCTTTATACAGGCTTCAAATACTCTTAAATAGATTGGTAGTGAGAGTTATATCCCAAGAAGAACAGTAATTCCTGAATAATCATTTTCTCCTTAATACGATAGAATTGTTCCTTATTTTAGGATGTATTTATGAATAAGAATAAATCATTTACCTTGTAAGCGGAAGTTTAAGAGTTAGAAATCTATTGGTATCTTGACTACCCGGGCGTAATTCGCTAGACGAATATCCCGATTCGATCAAGATTCGCCTGCTCAACTTGTCTCCTAGATGTTATCACCAGTAATTATAAAATGTTTGAGGTGGTGCTACCTGCTGGAGGCCTGGTTGGCGCTAGGCACACACTTGGTATTATTTTACCATGTTATTAGAAGTCCCCACATGAATGTGAAGTTGTTTCAGGACTATAGCATCACACATCGTCTGATAGATGCTTACCTAACCGCTTGGATCGACTGAACTGGGAGGCGTATGGAGCATGCATTTCTGTTTTGACATAATGCTTTGTATGGGCTTAGTGGCTATACACTTTTTTTAAAATTTGATATTCTTTATTGGAATCCTGTAATGTTTAACTTTTTGGCAGAGGTGTAATGATGACGTTCTTTCATTTTTATCTGAATTCCCATTTAAGTGGATATTTTTCATTAATAACCTTTTCAATTCTTCTCTCTGCAAGCTTTGTTTTCACAGCTACTTGGCAATTTTTTATAACTCTTTTCAGCCAACTTTCTTAACACTTGGCATTTATGTCCTCGTAAGTGCACTTTTATCAACTTGATAAGCTTTGTAAGATTATGTCAAAGTTGAGGATCGCATCGGATAAATACACATTAATCTTAATGTTGGTCCTAAATGGCTTAATATTAACAGCAGAGGGGGGCGAATGTGTTTCTTGGTTCTTTTCAAGATTTACAAAATTCTTTTACGAAGTTTAGTTTTTAGATGCGTGCTGAGTGAAAATTATGATGTGCTGGGTCTAAAAACTATAAAGTGCTCAGCTTTGCTGGCACAGTTTATCTTCAATCACTACTGAGTACTTTACTCAGCTCGGATTGGTTTTTCAAGCAAATGCTTATAAAAATGAGAGAATGATGGATAAGAAAACATAGTAAATACCAATGAATAAGGTTAGAATGATTACACTTGAGATTTATCCTAGTTTGGTCCCTAGCCTACCTCTAGTCCCCGGATTCCTCTCCGAGCTTTAATCCACTAGTGTTTCTTTCCTTCAATAGGCGGAGAAGCCTTTACAGCGGGTAGAAGAGATTAGAGAAAGTACCCTCCTTTGTAACTACCTCTCAATACACAATTTAGGTACCCTTCCTAAACTGTCACTCAGATTTCTTAACAAAAAAATACGCATAGAGGATTTAAACTTATAAAAACGTTGAATCCTTTAGAAGGTTAAATCTTTAAGTGATATCTCTCTATTACTAACTGATTTGAACAATTTGTGTTTGCTTGATTTCTTGATTAGAAATTTCAAAAAGCTGTGATTGATTTAACAGAGTTTCAGCTCTTTAAGTAATTCGAAGTGATTCACTAAGTTTGAAAATCTGCTTCAGTCTCTATTTATAGTTGAAGGTCTTGGAAGTAGCCATTGCAAACTTCTTATCCTGAAAACTTTCTCAATTTCTCTTCTCTTCAAATCTTTCGAATTTTCCCATTTGAAACAAATTCCAAGATGTTTAGAGGCAGAGATGCTGGGATCAGGAAGATCATATTCTTCCTGATTAAGGGATTGGGTTTCTCTAGCAGTGAAACGTGGAACTCGCAAAAGAGAAGGTTAAAATCAGCACTGAGATTAACTCTTGAATAACCGACATAGTAAAACGATGAGTTTAACAATAGACGATTCCAATTCAAAAGCACGTCTTTTGAAAACGTGGCTTTTTTATTTTAACCACGAAATTGAATCTCACAGTGTTACATAAGAAAATAGATGGTGTTAAATATGTGTTACCTCATTTGGCTTAAAAAGAATTTGGTTTCCAACACTTAGCCAAATTTCTTGATTTTTCTTCACATAAGATTCACCATTCCAATAAACTGCCTTAGAACATTGAACTGTTCCTTTGGCAATGGTTTGATGAATATATCAACATGCTACTCATCTGAAGGAACATACTCTAGTTTGACATCTCCCCTTAGCACATGATCCCTTATGAAGTGATGTCTTATATTGACATGCTTCATCTTGCCATGTTGAACTGGATTTTTTGGATAGGTCAATTGTGCTCTTGTTATTACATATAACTTTGAGATACTTTGAATTTATACCATAATCTTCCAGTTGCTACTTAATCCATAGTAGTTGTGCTATACAACTTCCTACTGCCATGTACTCAATGTAATAGAAGTTTGCTTCTTACTATCCATGAGACAAGGCATTCTCCAAGGAAATGACATCCTCCTATGATGCTTTTCCTATTGAGGTTGTCTCTTCCAAAGTCAGCATATGTGAATCCTCTGGGAGTGAAATCAGTACTGTTAGGATACCATAGACCTGCATCTAGAGAGCCTTGTAAATATCGGAGAATACTCTTTACAGTTGCCAAATGAGATTCTCTAGGGTTGGCTTGATAACGAGCATAGTAGCACACATCATACTGAATGTCAAGCCTACTAGCTGTAAGATAAAGAAGAGAACCGATGATCCCTCTGTAGAATTTGTTGTCTACTGGTTTACTAGTTTCATCTTTACTTAAGATAGTATTAGTGGCCATAGGAGTGGGCATTGGCTTCGAATGCTCCATATTAAACTTCTTCAGAACTTCTTTGGCATACTTCTATTGACCGATGAAGATTCCATCTTCACTCTACTTAATTTGAAGTCCAAGGAAAAAGTTGAGCTATCCCATCATTGACATTTTAAACTCTCTCTTCATCTGCTTGTTGAATTCTTTACATAGCTTTTCATCAGTTGCTTCAAAAATGATGTCATCAACATAGATTTGGACTAGCAACACATTTTCCTTTCTTCGCTAAATAAACAAAAATGTATCTGCTTTCCCTCTTTCATAGCCTTTGTTGATAAGGAAATTGATTAACCTCTCATACCAAGCTCTTAGAGCTTGCTTCAATCCGTATAGAGCTTTCTTCACTTTGAAGACATGCTCAGGATTTTTCGGATCTTCAAAGCTCTGAGGCTGGCAAACATAGACTTCCTCTTGAATGAATCCAATCAGGAATGTGCTCTTAACATCCATTTGAAACAGCTTAAAGTTCATATGAGATGCAAAAGCACATAAGATTTGAATAGCTTTAAGCCAAGCTACAGGAGCAAAGGTTTCATCAATATCGATGCTTTCTTACTAATTGTAACCTTGAGCAAAAAGTCTGCTCTTGTTCTTGACAACAACACCATCTTCATCAAGTTTATTCTTGAAAACACATTTAGTGCCAATGATTGATTTTCCTTTGGGCTTTGGAACTAGATCCCAAACATCATTGCACTTGAACTGATCGAACTCCTCTTGCATCACGATCATCCAATAATCATCTCCTTCTACGTCTTCGAACTTCTTGGGTTCAATCAATGAGATGAAATTTGGATAGCTCATCATCTTGTTGAGTTGACCTCGCGTCATAACTGGATTGTAAACTTAATCAACAATATTTTCAAGCGAATGGTTACGATGAGTTCTAATCTCCCTTGGTAGACTCGGATCAATAGTTGGAGGATCTGAAATTGGTTGCTGGGGTGGAGGTTAATCTTCACCATCGTTGAAGTTGGTTGAAAGATCATCAACTTTTGGTTCTTGTCCTGGGTTGGGCAATACACAGAGTGGTATGCTGAGTGGATTTGCTTGCTAGGTTACTCCTTCTTCATCATCAGATGGACATCTATATGCATTATTATTAGTTTTATCAAAATCTACATGCATAGACTCCTCTAATAGGTCGATTCTCTTAACATATATTCTATATACCTTACTGTTAGTTGAGTATCCCAGATACCTTCATCAGCCTTTGGATCAAACTTACCTAGCTGCTCTTTGGTGTTAAGAACAAAGAACTTACAGCCCAATGATCTGAGATGACCAATCTTAGGCTTGTACCTTCGCCAAAGCTCATAGGGTGTCTTCTAAAGAATTGGGCGAATTAAAACCCGATTCAAGATATAACAGGCCGTGTTAACAGCTTCTCCCCTAAAGTATTTTGGTAGATTGTTATCACTCAACATAGATTGAGCCCTCTCAACAATTATTTTGTTCTTCCTTTCGACAACCCCATTTTGTTGAGGAGTATAAGGAGTACAAAAGTTATGCTCAATGCCATGTGATGAAAAGAATTCTTCGAATGGAAATTCTTGAATTCATATCCATGATCACTTCAGATTCTACTGATTTTAATTCCTATTTCATTCATTATTCGATTACTGAGTTTGATAAAAGATTCATATGTTTCATCTTTGCTACTCAGCAAGACTACCCAAGTGAATCTCGTGAAGTCATCCACAACCACCAACTAAAATCTCTTACCACCCATACTCATAGGCTGAATTGGATCGAAAAGATCTAGGTAGAGGAGCTCCAATGGTTGCTTAGTTACTACGTGATTCATTGACCTAAATGATTTCTTAACCAGCTTACCGAGCTGGCAAGCTGAACATAGTTTATCCTTCTCGAAGCTGATACTAGGTATACCCACAAGTAGTTGCTTTTTGGCTAGGTTTGATAGAATGTTCATATTTATATAACCCAAACTTCTATGCCAAAGCCACGAATTAATCTCCTTAGATACAAGAAAAACATTAGTGGAGCCTGGGGATAAATAAATCATATACACATTATTAATTCTAGGAGCGAAGAGTATAGTAAAATCAGTCTTACAATCAATAACTAAGCAACCTGCTGAGTTGAACTTAACCTTTCTACCTTTGTCACAAAGCTATGCTACGCTGAGCCAGTTGAACTTGAGTCTTTTGACTAAAGAAACCTCTTCTAATGATGGAGAGACACCAACAATGCTATAGCCCACAATCTTTCCTTTTTAGTTATCTCCAAAACTAACATTTCCATTTCTTTTACTCTAATGAGATGAATTGACTTTCATCTCCCATCATATTCCTTGAGCATCAACTATCCAAATACTACATTCTAGAGTCATCAGCGGATCTAAAGCTCACTTGTAAAATAATAACGTTTTCTTAGGTACCCATACTTTCGAGCTGGGTCCTCCCTTGTTAGCTGTGCTAAAGTTAGTCCGTCATACTCATCATAATAACCATTTTTATGCCTACAGAGAACTGTATCATGTCCAAGTTTACCACAAAAACCACACATCATTTTTGCTTTAGGCTAGGTTGCTTTCTTCTTTTTAAAGGAATTCTTCCACTTAGATTTGCAAGTTTGGTTACTCGAAGTTTGATCATTGGCTGGAGGAGAAACCCGTTTCTTCTTCATAGTTGTTATCTCAATAGTCAACTCATCTAATTGCTTAGTGAGCTTGTTGTTTTTATTAGACATGATGTATGCCCTAGAGGCAATTAGGGTGATATATCTTTATTAGTTATAATATATAAACGGTTTCGAATTATTATTAATAATAATTAAGGCATCTTTATTGCTTATCAGTACTTTCTATTTATTAATGTATCTCGCTGGTATCATATATGTATAATATTTAATATGTATATGTGCATTGATGAGACAAAGTCCATGACTACTTCATAGCGTAAAAGTGCGAGGATATAGTGGGAGCTATGTGGTGTGAGAATTGCACATACGTGTTACTATGAATAGTCTAATTATCCATAGTCATAGTTTCATTGAGACTAGACATCAATGGAATGGACAGACTAGCATGTGTAGGCTTTCTCCTTAGATCCAAGCAGCCGATCTCACAAGCTGAATGTGGTACCTTGAGTTAACACATGAATGTATTCGGGTAATACATTAGAGACCACTATAAGACAGACACTCAGAAATAACTATATCCATGTGTTAGTGTCATGTCTTATTACAGTACCAGTACAAATATCCTTAGACCTGAGATACCAATTACCTTGTGTAAGAGTTGCTATACTTTGGATCATACTTATTCATACCCTGGTGATCAGGATAATATGGGTGATTATGGGTATAGTGATGCTCACATGTTGGTAAGTTGTGTAGTCAAGATGAGATCCATCGCTCTTGATATAGAGATATAATGGGAGATGTACCTTAGGGCCTCTTGTTGAAGTGACACACTCATAAACCTCTTATCAGAGTATAAGATTGATAGAATGGGTTTCTAGTCAATCTTGATACATAATGGTCGAGTGGTGTTCTCCGTGAATAAGTCTAATTCCATGATAGCTACAGCTATTACATAAGCTAACACTTAATTCGAGCTCAATAAACTAGATGGTACTTAACCTGATGAAAGGAGTGTATTGTGTTGGTTACTATTGCAGAAACGGATCAAGTCACAAGCACGTGACATTCCAAGTGTCGGGGGATAATGCGCCTTTACTAGAAAGCCCATTTGATTGTCTAGAGCTATCGGGTTCCATATCAATCTGGAAAGTTGTTCGCCACTTTTCTACTGATAAGTTTAATAGTTTGTTCACAAGATTCGGCTATATATCAATGGTGCCAAAAACTTGTTCATGAAAAATATAGGTGTTGTCAGTACCTCTTATCAAATAAAAAAATGATGATAACTGCAAGTATACAATTGTGATGTAGTTTTAAAAGGTATTGATCCCACAGGGAATGGCTAGTTCTAAAGATCAAATAGGGAAGTAGAATAAAAAGAAAATAAAATAAAATAATGTAAAGTTTAGGAAAAGAGGATTGGAATGATAGATGAATAGATAAATGTATGAAAGATTAGAAAAGATAAAAAGTATATAGATATTCCCTATGAACAAGTATAGCAAAGAAAATATGCAAAATCATCGAAGTTATTATGTTCACTAGATTAATTTAACAGACTCGATTCTAGACACTCAAATATTCAATCATTCATCGCAGAGCAAC
>CATIWQ010528142.1:0-21791 GCA_949673415.1 Euphorbia schlechtendalii
ACTGTGTAACTTTCTCCATGAATCAAAGTTTGCAGCAGCTCCAGAGAGGTAGGTGAAATTGGCTGAACTCCGTTATCAATTATTATGTTATTTTTCCGCAATTATTTTTCGCATTCCATAAATCTGGTAGTACTGGAATTACCATGTTTATTCCTAACAGCACTAGCAAGCTGCGAGCGCGCAAGCGCTTTCCATTGCAGTGCTTGTATGGGCCGCAAACCCAAGCTTGCGACAAAGCAAGGGAAGCCCACTAGGGTTTCCCTTTCAACCCGTCCGATTCAGCCCGTAAGTCACCTTGACGCACACTGCTGACCCGATAAGATGGGATGGGTTTTATCCCATCCCATCTAGTTATTAAGGGGGAATCTAACGCTCCCCCTTTCCCTATATATAGACCTCTAACTCTTCTCTTATTCACACAACACACATTAGAAAATAGCTTTAAGCTAAGATTTTCTCTCTAGATTTGACTCTCTCTTCTTCTATTGTTGTGCAAGATCCTTCACTAGTTTCTCCAAACAATTGAAGAATTCTTTTGAGGGCTCTATCTAAAGTGAGCCTTTTCAGTTTATTTTCAGGTTGGTCTTCAAGAAGTTTAGCAGCTGTCGTTTACTAACGGGTTCTACCTCATCGAGGTTTTGGTCGGTGAAGATCCTTGTGGATCAATCGTAGAGGCTAACCTAGTTTGGAAGCTCTTGCTTACAAAGTGCTGCTGAATTACTCAAAGGGAACACTATTACCAAAAGAGAGAAAGCATGCATCAACTGGTATTGTTTCAATCTTTAGATGCTGGGTTTCTTTATATTTTTTATAAACCTAAAAGCATCTATGGACGTTTTAACTTAGATTATATCAATCATGACATGCTTAGGAGATCTATAGGTTAATTTTAAGTGTTGAAATTCCACCTTGCAATGATTGTATGTTAAATTATAGTCTTGATTAACTAGCACACTCAACTCTATTAGCTACTTTTACCCCAATGATTTTTAGCTCATCTTCATCATACTTTGAATATGAAGTTATATGTTTATCCAAGTTAATTGGTGATTTACTTTAATCAATTGGGGGAGATTCTCTCATTAGAAATGTTTCCCTGGTTATCCACACTATTGTGATGTGTTGGCGAGTTGACATTTCCTACCTCTTCATCCACATAATCTTTTTCATTTTGATTCTGAGTTGGAAAGATAATAGAGTTAAGTTGTTCAAAAGTGAGAACAATTTTAGCCACTATCTCAGAATTTCGCTACCTTTGAGGACATTTAAGGGACCTTTGAGTTGACTTGATTTTGCTCCACTAAAGCTTCCACAATAGTTTCCTCTATTGCTTCTTTAACATCATAAACAACATTTACCTCAGCTTGTAAGGCTTCATTGGCCTTCTCAGAAGGTTCAATCTCAACTCCAACTACTTGGGCTTCATTGACTTCCCGTTGAGCCTTTGAGGCATCAACATTTTCTTCAATAGAAATAGTATTTGTTTCCTCAACACCTTTTTCATGTAGGCTTGTGTTTGAGAGTGATTTTGATGTAGATGTATTTTTAAAAGAAGTGGATTTTAGTGGTGAAGTTTTTGGTAATTTGGTAGATGAATTTTGAGGAGAAGGAGAAGGTGTTTTTGTTTTATTGTCAGGAGAAGAATATTCAATGTATTTGGGGTAACTTTTGAGTGAGGAGGTTTGTGAATTGAATAGATGAGAAGGAGAGAAGGGTCGTGTATGGGTCTTATTGTTCTCCAAAGGCACTACCTCATCAACTACCTCTATAACTAGCCTAGATTCAGGCTTGGAGGGTCCAAGTTCATCCCCTTTAGATACTCTTGTCTTAGGGGAAGTAGTGGTGTTCTTTCCCTTCAGTTTTTTTAGGTGAGCTCTTCCTCCTTTGGAGTTCTCTTTACTTTAGCAGTTGCTTCAGCTTATTCAACTATTTTTTATAGTAGTTGAAGATCGTGTCCTAAAATTCTCCTTCATACTATTCTCCATGGCATTCGCTATATCCTCTTCTTCTTGTTTCTTGGAAGATTCTTTATCAGAATTAAGCTTTTGTGATATTGACTTTGCTTTAACGACCTTGCCTTTCTTCATAGGTCTCTACTTCTTCTCCTTAGGATTCTTAATGCTCCTCCTTCTCTTATGAGTCAAGCTATTCATTGGCATTTTATCATCCTCGAAACTGTTTGATTAGAGGAGAGTAGGAGATTTCACTTTAACATTTCCTTCAAACTATCAAAAGCATTTTGGTTCAACTTTCTTTGCCACTTGCTTCTCAGGCAACTCATTACCTATTTCCTTCTTCTTCTCCCTAAAAATGCACATCTCTTCTTGACAAAGGTTTGCTTTAAAGGATTATCTCCCTCTAATGCTTTCTTGGCATTAATTTTATCATTCTCAGTAGCCTTTCTAGGCACCATCTCATATTGTTCTTTAAAAACTCTAGTACCTCTGGTTCTCTTTTTCTTAGGGACACCTTTTCAACCAACACATAACTTCAGTAGTCAGAGGTGATGGTTAATTAAAGCAGTTAATGAACATGCGAAATTGAATGACGGAATTTTAAAACTTAAAATTAACCTTAAAGGAACCCCTAAGCATGACATGATTGACATAATCTCAATTGAAACATTCCATAGATGCTTCAAGTTTATAAAACTTATTAAAAGAAACATAATATATATAAGTTTAGAGCATTACAAGTTGATGTGTGCCTTCCTTTGGTGTAGTGCAACGATCCCTTAGAACAATCGAAAAACCCTCCATTAGCACAAGCCTCCACACGGACCCCACTGATCAAAACCTCGTGTAGAGGGAGAACTCATCAGTTAACAAGCAGCTGCTAGACCACTCATAGACCAACCCGAAAATAACTGCGAAGGCTCTTTTTCAAAATAGTAATAAGCCTTCAAAAGAATTCTCGCAAATGCTAGAGAAACTCGTGGAGGATCTCACAAAAACTTGCAAGAAAGAGGAGTCAAAACTCTGAAGCTTGGCTGAGCTGAAGTGAGAATAATTGAGGGGGAAGGGAGCTATCTATAGCCTAAGGGGAGAAAAATTGCTCCCGTTGGAACCAATGTGGGATTGGTGATTTCTCACTAATCCCACACGCGGGCAATGCTTGCCCGTGTGCTGCTCCGCGAGAATCTCATGGAGTAGTGTGCCTCGCAAGAAAAGCTCGCAATGGGCTTGCCTTGCCTGCAGCACGGGCTTGCGGGCCTCTGCGAGTGCTGAGAGCCCGCAAGCCCGTGAGCGCTTCTCGCGTAGGCTTGCCTCGCGGGCCCTTGTGAGATTTCTCGTAAGGCCCACTCACGGTTTTCTAGCTTGATTAAACTTTTCCCCTCTTTCTCAATATACTTATCCGACCAAAATTTGTCCATCCAAAACAAGTTTAACTATGAATTTCGATGGTTAATAGTTATAAATACACAAAATCCTAAATTACAATAAATGTAACTGTTCTTTACCCTTCATATTTTCATAATATTCTTTATTTTGATAAAAAGAAAATTAAGAATGTAATATCAAGGAATTGGTTACATAAATCAGTAAAACTTCATACGCAATTTCCAATAAGTATTTAATAAAAGAATATCGTTTCATTTGAAGTATTAGGAGTTCAAATTCAATCCAACTTCTATTGTTTGCCGATAAACAATTTGGAGGGATATTATTCTAGTCAAAACTATACCACGTTCAATGATTCCATTGATGTGATATCTAGTCCAAGATTTTAACACGATAGTTCACTAGGCTATTATGCTTATTGTAAATATAGTATATGATAAAAGTATTGTGCTAACTAGATAAAATAATTTTTTTGTTTGGTTACAAAACAGTCAAATATTTTATGATATTTTTTTAATAATGGAAAATATAATCTGAACCACAAGTTTAGATACACAATATCATTTTTTTATACTTTATTTAATTTTTCAATTAATTTTTTACGAAATTTAATATGTGAAATAGATTTTAAATAAATTATCACTAAAATATAATAATAAATAGTGTAGATATTCTTTATATAGAAAAAGTCAATGAAGGCATATGTGAAAATAATGATGACAACAGTAGTAAAAATGAATATACATAAACGAAAGAGGTGGACTAGGTGGTGGCGAAAGTAGATGAGGAATGAGTAGACGTAGCGGCAACGGTGAAGAAAAAAAATGAGGTGGTGGTGGAGATAGTGATAACGACATTTGTGGAGATGAAGGCAGTAGCAATAGCGGACAATGTGATGGTGGTGGTGGTGATGGCGGAGATGGAGATGAAAGTAGCAGCGATTGTGGTGGTGAGATGGGTGACAGAGGTGTGGTGGAGGAGGTAGTATTTAAGGCGATAGTAGTTTAGATGTAGTGAAAATTATTGTGGTGAAGACAGTGGAAGATGTGAAAGTGATGATGACAAAAACATCGGTAGTGGGATGAAAGAGATGGTGGTGGGAACGATAAATGTGTGGTGGATATAATAGGCATAGGCGTTGGTGGCGGTGACGATAGTGGTGGTTGGGGTGATGATATGATGGTGGTAAAGTTGAGAAGTAGTGGTGGTGGGATAGAACGGTGTAGAGGAAGTGTTAATAGCAATGATGGAGGCGGGGTGGAAGATGAGGGTTAATGAAGCAAATGAACATATTTTTTCAGTTTTTTTTTTTTGCAAACCTGATTATTGTTTGATACTATATTTTCATGTTAATTTGCACAATATTTTCGTTTGAGTTACATTCCAAATGACATAAACGTGAAAAAAATCGAAAATTACTTTCATGAAATATTTTTCATACAAACAAAAGAGATGTAAGTGATGATTAAATATTGTCAATGTATAGAGTAAATAATATTTGAAAAAAGGTAGGGATTATGGATGGGGTGGGCGAAATTTAACCAATGACCTTGTAAAGAAACATGGGCAGAATTATGAGAACACACTTCAAGTTTACTTGAGGTTATTCATAGACAACCGTAATGGGTGCCAAATAAAATATGAAACACTTAACATCAAATGGGGAATATAAAAATTCATCCGGAAATATTGGGCGCAAATGAGAGTTGCACAATCTGCTCCTATCAAGTTGACATTCTTAATTTTAATCTATGTAGTTTGCTTCAATTGAATTATTAATTACTTAACACATTAAAAGTATTACGAGTTGTTAGGTAGTAATTTAAAATGATAGAATGAACATGCGGAAGTTTCCCCTAAATTTTTGAACTGCTCTAACAATGATAACAATACTAGTAAAATTAGCTTTATTTTAAATAATCCTCTAATATATTTTATACAATCAAAATAAGATTAAATAAAATAAAACAAACTGATACCAAAATAAAATTCAAAAACTACAAATTTGGAGATTTTTTTATTGATCTTTAACTGGTACATTTCAATTTCTTTGAAACTGATGATATGATGCAAAATAGAATTAAAGTTAGCATTTGCTTATTGCACTTTAAACTCGTGTTGTATTATTATGGTTTTCTGTGGCTTTGAAGTGAGTATGTGTACCTTGATGTTAACATGAATTTTTTTGAGTAAAAAATAATTAAATTAGTTAGATAGAATCATCAAAATAAATACATTTTAATAAAGGAAAAAAACTTTAATACAAATTATAATAAATGAAATAAAAATTATTGTCTTCGCAAACTTATGTTTAAATGGACAACAAGTTGCCAAGGCGATATCCATATAATATAAGATTAAAATAGAAAAAGTAGGGTAAAATTTACAACGAATGAAGAAGTTGAAAGGGCAGATGAAGTTGGTTGGTGGGGTGAGAACTTAGAAGAGTCAAAAGAAGTGCTTTCCACAAATACGCCATAGCTTGCGTAATTGCCTAAATTATATGTACGCCTTCCTTATCCCTTACATTTTCAAGACCCATCAGCTTCAACACAAACTTGGTTCAAATAGCATACTTGACATCTACTAAATCCATTGATAATTTTGATCATAATAAAAGAAACATGATAACCATATTCTTTTTGCAATTGTTTGTAGAACCGACAAACATCTCACATCAACTACAAAGCGAGAGAATATTTTGGATAAAAATCCTAAAGAAATCAATGAAAATTTTGACTAAATATACAATATTATACCAATATGGGATATGAATGGTATGCTACAACCACCACACTTGCTGCAGCTGTTTTTGTTATTGATAATTTTGTCCCTTAAATAGCTATAAAAGAAAGAGTATTGTTCTGTTTGATCGGAAAATGAAAAATAAATGGTTTATTGAGATAATTGAATGATGTGCTCGTTAATTGTAAAGAATGCGAATTTCTTTAAACCTAAGAAATTATGGCTATAAATCGGGTGACCATTTCATTGGTCATGGTTTACCTACTAATTAGTTGCAAACCTTAGTGAGACCTCACCAACTATTTTCTTTCCATTTTTATCTTTCCCCGACAAATTCATTTTTTATTCTGGATTTGAGTTCTTATTCATTATAATTATAAATTCATTTATTGCTCATTATAATATCTAGTTCATCCACTCCAAATGAAACATACTCAACAAAAAAAAGTAACTTCTGTTTGGTATTACTTTTTAAATTGTAATTCAAATAAGTTGCTTTTATAAATTTTTTATAGATTAACATATTTAGACTCTAGAAAACATATTTTGATCCTTTATATTATTTAATAAGGAATTTTCTAACTTTTGTTCCTCAAATCAATTATGCTCCTGAAAAGCTTAAAATTTCATAAAAGCAGGTTGAGAAGGTACAGCTAAACTGACCAAAATAGTTTGTACAAAATGCATGCGTTATCAGAGTAATGAGTAGATTATTACATAATAAAATATCTATCAGTCGGATACTTAGTTGGAAGTGCTGAATAAGTTAATGTGACTGGATTAATGCAAGTTTTAACTCAGCAGTTCATATAATATGGTAAAACAATAAATTTCTAACAGGGCTACAGAGTGTCATATAATTGAAGGGCATATTTTATGGTGACTTTGTTTTTAACAAAGTTTCCATGTTAACGTCATATAACTAATGTTTTAAAAAGTTTTAGGCACTAATCGAGCAGTAATAACCTTTGAAACCTTAGGCGTTAGTGGGGCTAGTCGTGACTTGGACAAGATATAGACGAATTTGTGTTTCTTTATTTTGAAAATATATTAAATAATAAATTCAATCTAAATGCACTTTATAATATGAGAATTTATTATATAAAAATCAAAAAATTAACATTTAAGATAAAAAATAATTAAAATAATAAAAGAATGTAAAATTTTATATACTTTTTATTCAATAAAAAAAATTTCACTAATATGGTGTAGAGTGCATTATTTTCTCAAATTGAGACTTGAAACAAAAGTTAAAGTTTAAATTAATTTGATGCATAATAATTGGGTAAACATAAAAGAAAACCATGATGTTTAACCATTTTTAAAAGGAGATTTGTGTTATTATAGGTCTCAGAAAGGATCTGAGATTTCAAACCATTAGCAGTAGTTTTTTTTTTAACACCGGTAAAAAATGATGCCATTGTACAAGGATAATTTAGGAAAACCAATTTTTTCCAACCGAGTCAACTCAGTCATAGTTTCAGTTACCTAACCTAACTCGTTCATTTCAATTGACAAATTTCGCAACTCAGCAATCAGTACTCTTCAATTCTTTTACTTGTGATTCTTCAGTACCTAACATAACTCAGCAACAAATTCACCTCTTCTACTCAACTTAATCTCAATCGAAGAAACCACCGCTCAATTGGTTCAAAATCAAATTCAAGATCAGATCCAAGATGTTACGTTTTATTGAGATCTGAAAATTGACGGAGCAAAATACGACGTTTGGAGGAGGAGGAAGGGAGACAACGACGCGGTGGAGGCGGAGAGAAGTGAGATTCATCTATTGTTGAGATTCATTATGCTTTTTATGACTATTTGATAAATGAATGAAATGAGATTCTGTTTCCCCATCTAGATTTCTGATTTCGCTCTCCCTTTTCTCTGCTCTTTCTCCTATCCGATCAGTTTAACTTCAATTTCTGATCAACGGAGTTTTTCACTTATCAGATTCATGGTGAAGAAGCGAATTTGATATGAAAAAAGAAGAAAAAGAAGAGAAAGTCGTGGTGGTGGTGAGAAAGAGCAGTTGGGGCAGTGGTTGGAGCTGGAGCAGGTGAGGAATAGGCTGGCCGGAGACAAATCTGAAGCTGGAGCAATTTTTTTTTTTTTTGTGATAGAGACAAGTTCTAAAATTAGAGTTTAGGAAGATGGCAATAAAAATGAAATTCATATATTTTCCTTTAACCAATCATTAAATTAGACAGAGTTAGTCAAAATGCTTTTATTTATTAACGAATTCGAAACCTCAAACTACTTTTGAGATTCAAAATATCACAGTTTCCTTTTAAATGGTCTAATTTACAGGGTACTTTTGAAGTTTACCCATTATAATTGTACTAAGTAAGTTAATTTTTGTAGGTTAAAAAAAATTAATTTATTATATATATATATATATATATATTAGTATTAGGGATGGCAATGGGTCGGATCTGGTCTGATTTGGATCCATATTTTCATTATTTCAAGGTTAACACAAGACCATTGCCATCCCTAATTAGTATCTTGAAAAAATGTGTCTACGCATTTAGGCGGAAAAATCGAATTAAGCAATGCTTAAACTCCAAACTAATCGACAATAAATCAACTAGAGGCATGATGCTACCTAAGCAAAAATGTTGGGAAGCATCCATGAAAATAGCATATACAATGCATATAATGTAAATAATTGATTGATAAAAAGTTAGGGGTGTATTTAAAAAATTCAAAAAGTTGGAGATATGGGAGAAATAATGATAAAAGTGGAAGAACTAGTAATGCATGTGCATAAGACTATAACTGAAATTGGATATTTTTCTTTTACACGCATCGCAACCCCAAAAACGCATTAACATTTTAAAGTGGAAGTCAATATTTGAACCGTCATGTTCTTAGGTCTAATACCTTTTCACCTTCTTAAAGTTGGTTTAAAAAACTTGATATCACCTTGAAATTATAAAAAGATTAGATACCTCTCTTAAATTGACAAATTCAAATCAATTAACCGCTTTTCATGATGTGGCAATCTACGTGGCAAAGTAAGACTCGTCTAACACGTTCAATGATTTTAAGTACATAAAAAGAAAGGCAAATTAGTAATATTCAAGTTGGAATGATGGGTTAATTGGTTCGAAATTGCCAACTTAAGGAGGGTATCTAGCCCTTTTGTCACTATGCAAGTTGAAATGAGAAGGTGAATTGTTCGAAATTGCCAACTTAAGGGGGGTATCTGACCCTTGGTATCTGGTTTTCTAAACCAATTTTAGAAAAGTATTGATGCAATAAACCTTTAAAATACTATTGTATATGATTAATTTCACTATTTTATTTCATTTTTAAAACACATGTCTTTTTTTTTTTATCAATGTTTTTCAAACACCCTACCACGGATTCTCAATATAATTTCCTCATCATTTAATCATTTTGCTAAACTAACTTCAAATTATTCCAAAACTTTATCTCTCATTCATCCTTATTTAGTTTGTCTTTTTATAAATACTTATATATAAATTAAATTTATTAAGGTAAGTTGGTTATAAAATTCTCATCCTAATTTTTTTTGCAATTACAATAATTATAAAGAAAATTTTCACTCTACCTTTTATATGTGACTTCAGCGTATAACCTCAAAAAATTCAATCTTAAACATTTAGTTAAACTGATTATTAATGTGACCTAATTATTAACAATTTATCTTTATATTCTGCAGTTCAGATTATATTCATCACAAAACTTCAAAATATTATTTAACAAAATCTGAGATTCTAAGTCGAAACTAATTAATAATAGCCAACTGGATATGGAGTTAATACCTGAAGATTAAACTAAGTAGAGATAGAGAGAGCATAATTTATTAAACAAGAAATAATGGTTACAAGAGAAATTACAAAAAAATCAAAATGAAGAAGAAGATTGGCGAGTGTCGAACTCATCAAAATATATTTTCCTGCTTAGATTTTGTGATAGTGGAAGCATAATCGATCCTACGAGGAGTGCTAAAACTTTGAAAACCTTTTTGTTGAATGGAAAAACTAATAAGTAAAATAGGGGGTTTTGAGAGCTTTGATTAAAACTAATAAAAATAAAATAATGAAAATTTGGAAAACAAAAAGTTAAAATCATCCAATCAAAGACATAATTCAATCTCGTACCCTCATTCAATCATGGGTTCAAAGATAGTTCTAAATCAAAATTTACTAAACCGGTTATAGTTACCGAAAGACGCTCATAGTAACTAAATCTCCCTTAATTTTAAATCAATCACGAGAAGCTCTATGATTGACCTTAACTAAACTATAGTACTTTGGGAACGTTCCTCAGTTTTAACTTGTAATTGCATTAAGAAATAAGAAAACCCGATCCAAACCAATTTGTCAAAACATTTGACTCGTTTAAGTAAGAATGTTTATTTTTCAAGATAAAAAAATTTTAATTTGACACTATACAAATCGAGATGACAGTTACGGATCAATTCTCTTTGTATGTCAACATTAAAACTTTTAACTGAATCAACAGATCCTTTTTGCAACAATCAAAAGAGTCAAAGTAAGCTTTAGGATCGAAATAAACAAATATCAAATTGATAAAGATAGAGGAAGTAAATTTAGACCTCACGAATGATAAGAAATAAAAAATGAATTAGCCTTTAATTGGATTGAAGAGAGCAAAAACCAAAAGATACAATCTAGCTAAGTTCTACATTTTTATCTACACCTCAATGAAAGAACAAAAGCCTTCTTAAATAGGGACAAGACTAATCTAATTAAAACATTACAACTATCTTCCGAGGATGCATTATGTCCATCAAATGAGAAAGTGGTGATTATTGCCACGTCATGAAGATACAAGGGCTGCAAATTCGGAATTACTTAAGCTCATGTCAAGAGAAAATGGTTGCAGTCACGTCATAAAGAAAATAGTTGTTGTGAGTTTTCTTATTCCCATAAGATGTGGTCATGATGGCTGCTACGAATTTATATCCATCATTTACGTGATATTATCTACCAAATAGTCCACTTTGTGCCCAACTCTTTCTCTTTGACTGCTCCAATCCATCTACTCTTCTATGTTTATCTCATTTTACGAAGTATTTCCAACTTTAACATTTTCCTACCAAAATCAAAACAAATCCACAAAATAAACCAATATATACAAAATAGAGGATTAATTAAACACAAAATCAAACCAAAATAATTCATAAAATGCATATTGACATATGCTAACCAAAGAAGAAGAATAGTTTCTCCGTTCTTATATATAATAGATTTAACAATTTTTCCTAACTAAAGTACTGAACTACTCTTGCTTAATAATCAGCTACAAATAACCACACATATAGTTATTTTAAACTGCCCTTATGTCTCTATTTAAACTAATTACAATGTTTAATTCAACATCCCCCCCTCAAGCTAAACATCATGAATAGAAATTAAACCCAATATGCTAACTTGACTTGTGAAAGATGGAGTGTGCAAAGCTTTGGTAAACATATATGCTAATTGGTTAGCTAAAGTAATAATCATGAGATGAATGATGTTGGCTTGCACTTGTGCTCGAACAAAATGACAATCTATATCTAAATGCTTGGTTCTTTCATGAAACACTGAATTCTTTACAATATGAATTGCGGAAGTATTATCACAAAAGATTAAAGCAGGACTTATATGTTCAATCTTCAAATCCCTTAACAGATATAGAATCCAATATAACTCCATTGTTATTGATGCTAAAGCTCTATATTCCACTCTCGAAGAACTTCTCAAAATAGTATTTTGTCATAAGATTAAAGAATTCCAAATGAAAGAACAAAAACATGAAATAGAATTCCTACTTTCTAGATAATTAGCCCAATTTGAATTTGTATATGCTTTCAAATTTGATCTTTAGATGCTTCATAGAAAATTTATTGTGCTGGCTTTCCCTTGGGATGTGAGTCATGTGATTAATCTAAATTTTATGATAATATTTGCACTGCATATGAAATGTCTGGTATTGTATTAGAGAGATACAAAATTTTTCCCACTAACTTTTTGTACATTGTGTTATCTTCTAGTCTTTTTGAACTTAAGTGGTCTTGTTTTTCCATGGTGATGGGAGTTGTTGCTGGTTTACAGTCCAAGTAACCAAAATTTGCTAGTAGGTCTAACCAATTAATAATTCTTCCAACGAATTCAACAACCAAATTTTCTAGGCATAGACCCAGTCTATAGGTTCTTTACTTAGTCCGATAAAGATCCAAAGAGTGTGACCTCACAGGATCCCAAAGTATTGAGCCTCTAGAGGTTAACCTAAACTTGGTTTCCCGTCTGGGAACCTTTAGGCTCAATGTTCCAGACCGATATGAAACCAAATAACTCTAGACGATTAAATGGGCTTTCTAGCAAATGTGTATGATCCCTTGATACTTGGAACGTCACGTGCTTGTGACTTGATCCGGTTCTGCAGTAGTAACCAATACAGTACACTCCTTCCATTAGGTTAAGTACCATCCAGTTTATTGCACTCGGATTAAGTGTTAGCTCATGTAATAGCCATAGCTATCCTGGAATTAAACTTGTTCACGAAGAACACCACTCAGCCATTATGTATCAAGATTGACTAGAAACCCGTTCTATCAATCTTATACCTTGATAAGAGGTTTATGAGTGTGTCACATCAATAAGGGGCCCTAAGGTACATCTCTCATTATATAACTATATCAAGATCGATGGATCCCATCTTGACTACTCAGCTTACCAACATACGATCATCACTATACCCGTAATCACCCATGTCATTCTGATCGCCGGGGTATGAATAAGTATGAACCAAAGTATAGCAACTCCTATATAAGGTAACCAGTATCTCAGGTTTGAGGATACTTGTACTGCTACTGCAATAAGACATGACACCAACACATGGATATAGTTATTTTCGAATGTTTATCTTATAACACTCTCCAATGTATTACCCGAATACATTCATGTGTTAACTCAAGGTACCACCTTCAGCTCGTGAGATCGGCTGCTTGGATCTAATCCAAGGAGTAAGCCTACACATGCTAGTCTATCTATTTCATTGATGTCCAGTCTCAATGAAACTATGACTAGGGATATTTAGACTTTTCATAGTAACACATATGTTCAGTTCTCACACCACATAGCTCCCACTATATCTTGGAATTTTTACGCTATGAAGTAGTCATGAACTTCATCTTATCAATGCGCATATATATAATACTATACATACATGATACTAGTGAGATACATAAATAAATTGAAAACACTGATAAGTAACTAAGATGCCTTAATTATTATTAATAATCTAAAGCCTTTTGTACATTATAACTAATTAAGACATATCGCCATAATTGCCTCTAGGGCATACATCATGTCTAACAATCTCCCACTTGCACTAGATCCAATTACCCATGTGCTTCATGCCATACTCTTTAACATGTTGGTTATGTTTGACTTGAGTAAATGACTTAGTTAGCCCATTCGTTAGATTATGATCGGTTGGGATGTATTCTAAGTGTATATCTTTCTTAGCTACTATCTCTTGAATGAGATGGTATTTTCTGAGTACATGTCCGTTTCTCTAATGAACCGTGGTTCCTTTATCTGAGCAATAGCCCCGTTGTTATCTCAATAGACCACTATCGGATTTACAATGCAAGACAACATAGCGAGATCACCAATAAATCCCTTAAGCTATACAGTTTGCTTAGCCACTTTTGAAGTAGCTATATACTCTAATTCTCTAGTTGAATCGACAGTCGTATCCTGTTTGAAATTTTTCCAAACAACTACCCCTTTGTTTAACATAAACACATACCCCGGTTGAGACTTATAATCGTCCCTGTCAAACTTAAAACTCGCATCGGTATATCCCTCCAAAGAGAGATCACCTTCTCCATATACTAAAAACATATCCTTAGTCCTACGTAAGTACTTAAGGATAGTTTTAACAGCCATTCAGTGCTTCTAACCCGGGTTAGATTGAAATCTACCGGTGATGCTCAACGCATGTGAGATGTCAGGCTGAGTACATACCATAGCATACATGATAAATCCTATAGCTGAGGTATAGGGTATTCCATTCATGCACAGCCTCTCTTCTTGTGTTCTTAGACACTCAAATTTAAAAAGGTTAATCCCGTGAGATATTGGGAGATAACCCTTTCTTGAATGCTCAAGGTTAAATCTCGCCAAAACCTTGTCTATATATGTACTTTGTGGAAAACCTAGTAGCCTTCTAGATCTATGTCGGTAGATTTTTATAGCAAGTATAGCTACTTCTCCAAGGCCTTTCATGGAGAACTTCTCTGACAACTATGATTTAACTATTTGAAGAAAAGGAATATCATTTCATATCAGTAATATGTCATTGACATATAATGCAAGGAAAATAACTGCAATCCCACTAGCCTTTTTATATACACGGGGCTCATTAATGTTTGACACAAAACTAATTTCTCTGATTGTCTCATCAAACCTAATATTCTAACTCCTCGATGCTTGCTTAAATCCATAAATGGACTTTTGCAACTTGTATACCTTCGAGCCATCCTTGGATGTAAAACCCTCTAGTTGTGCCATATACACATCCTTGTCTAGATTCCTGTTAAGGAATGCTGTTTTCACATCCATCTGCCAAATCTCATAATCGCAATGAGCGGCGATGGCATGGATTATCTTGATAGACTTCAGCATGGCCACCGGTGAAAAGGTTTCATCATATTCAATGCCTTCTTTTTTACTATAACCTTTTACAACCAACCTTGCATTATAGGTAATTATGTTACCGTCCATGTCAATTTTCTTCTTCAAAAATCACTTGCATCCTATGGGCTTAATCCCACTTGGAGCATTAATCAAGCTCCAGACTTGATTTTCATACATGGAGTCCATCTCTGATCTCATGAATGTTAACCATTTGTTAGATTCTGAGCCTTCCATTGCCTCCTTATAAGTCATGTGATCATCATCTTCTATAAGGAAGAAATGTTTATCATTGGTGATGAGAAACCCGTATCGCTCGGGAGTAATTGAAGCCCGTCTTGACCTACGCAATGTCGATGTTATAGTAGGCTGTTCCATGCTTACACTATCTTGTGTAATAGGTGTAGGTATAATCAGTTGATTTTCTATTTAATCTTCTTGAGTGCCTAATTTAAAATTTCTCCCACTAGCTTTCGCAAGTATATACTCCTTCTCGAGGAATTGAGCTTATCTGGAAACAAGGACTTTTTATTCCTTGGGATCAAAGAAGGTATATCGTATAGTTTCCTTAGGGTAACCTACAAATAGACACCTGTCAGACATAGCACCCAGCTTATTAGAACTCATCCTTTTTACGTAAGTAGGACATCCCCAAACTCTCAGGTGAGAAAGAGCGGGTTTCTTACCATACCATAATTCATATAGAGTTTGATCAACTGATTTAGAGGGCACTCTGTTTAGAATATAAGCTGCGCTCTCAAGTGCATAACCCTAAAAGGATATGCCAAGTTCTTCTTGGCTCATCATGGACCGAACCATATTGAGTAGGGTTTGATTTCTCCTTTTTGACACTCCATTGTGTTGGGGTGTATAAGGAGGTGTTCATTGGGATAAAATACCATTACCCCTTAGATAATCCTGAAACTCTTGGCTTACGTATTCACCACCTCGATTAGATCGAAGGGTCTTGACACTTTTCCTAAGTTGTTTATCTACTTCAGTTTTGAACTCTTTAAATTTCTCAAAACTCTCAGACTTGTGCCTTATAAGATACAAATAACCATATCGCGAGTAATCATCGATAAAGGTTATGAAGTAGATGAAACCCTCATGTGTCTTAACACTCATTCAACCACATACATCGGAATGTATTATTTCTAAAGTACTAGTGGCACTATGACCCTTTCCTTTGAAAGGTTTCTTAGTCATCTTCCCTTTAAACAAGGGTCACACGCACCATAGGATTCCCATTTCATTGGGCCCAAGTCTCCACATTTGTGTAACTTGGTTAATCAAGTCTCATTTATATGGCCTAGAAGACAATGCCATAAGTACGAGGATTTCTCATTATCTAATCTCGATTTCTTAACAATTTTCATATTTAGAATTTTAGTTTTAGTATCTAGAATGTAAATGTCATCCACAGATATTTCACAAGCATAAAGAACATTATTACATTGAATTTGACATTTATTATTAGAAAATAAATTTAAAATCCCTTTGTTGCTAAAAGCGCAACAAAAATAATATTCTTAGTGACAGCAGGAATATAATAGCAATTGTTCAAAACTAAAACTAGACAACTAGGCAAACGAAGGCTATTGGTCCCTATAGCTGTTGTAGTAACCCATGCTCCATTTCCAACTTTTAGGTCTGTTTCCCTCTTTGCAAGCCTCCTACTATTTTGCAATCCCTACACAAAAGTACAGATATGAGTACCACAACTAGTATCTAGTATCCAAGTAGACTCATAGGGAACTGTAGAGAAACTCTCTAGCATGAACATACCTCCAGATATTCGAGTCAAAACTATCATCATCCGATGAGCTTGTTTCAAGAGAAACATTTCCCCTTTTCAATTCTAACTTCCTCGTGAGTTTTCTTTTGACTTTTAAACCTTTAGTTTCTTCAACTTAAGGTCCTCAAGATTTGCTTGCTCTTTGAGTTTATTTCTAAACTCAATTTCATAAATCTCAAGCAAGTCCATAAGTTGGGTCAAGGTATAGTTGGGAGAACACTCCTTGAGCATCTTCTTGAAAGAATCATATTTATTGGGTAATACCCTCAATACCATTTCCTTCAAAGACTACTCACTGTACTTAACTCCCAACTCTCTCAATATCTCCGAGTTGTCATAAATGTTCATAACCAACTCTACTGCTGAGGTGTCTCCCCGCAATCTACTGTGGAACAGTTTATCTTCTAAACTTTCCATCGATTTGAGATGATAAATCAAGGTTGTGAGATCCAACCCTTTGTACACTTGTGCACACTTTGGGACCATATGATCTAACATGAGTTTTGCAACAAACTCACAGTTTCTCTTGTGCTCCTCAAATCATTCATCTCACATGTAAAAGCATTCTTGCCGGTATGTTTGGGTCTAGGATCAATCAAAACATAATCCAGACAGTAGTTCTGAAGAACTCCTCTAACTATCTCAAACCACTCATTGAAGTTATAAACATCATATTTTATGTCAACAAGAGGACCAATGTCAATGCGAGTATTTTCGTTAGTGATCATATTTAACCTAGACATAAGATAGAATTTTTTTAGACATTAGTATATGTACATGCATTTAATTTAAGGTCTTCAAATAAGCACTTAATTCCTATTATTTTCTTGACATTCAAATAGCCCCTTCTATTTAAATTCGGGAAATTTGGTTCAACAAATTTTCCTTAGTAGGTAGCTTTCATAGCCATTCATCATGACCCTTGCTATAGCAGGTCAAGCCATGACGAGATAACCATGGTTGGAACCCGTCCATTTGCATCTCATGTAATTGCTAATCCATTTAAGTTTTCTTTCTCGAGATGTACATACCCAATTGTACGACTCCTCAAATGTGTCTCCAATCTAGCATTAGCTCCAATAATATGGACAACTAACTCATTTTGGTTAAGGTATTAACCCCATCTAGTCTCATGACCAAACTCATATTAAGGGAAGGCATGTTGTACATGTTTTTACATCTGTTAATGAGGTTTGTATCACGACTTATGACAAGAAGACTATATACCGCCTTAATATTGTTGTGGGGATTTTATTGGTGTCGCTGGTCTCGCCCTAGTCTAGGTCTTATACGATGGATATGATTATGAAAATAATAATTCGAGCTATTTGGAATTATTAACTCTAAGAGAACATGCTCGGGACTGGTATATCATAATCATTCCATTATGCCAAGACTCCACATAGCATGCAAAAAAAAACAAGGTTCATGTTTAAATCATTGCACTTATGTTTATAAGTTTTAATTTAACAACTTAAACCATGTTTGTAAAACCATATGCTGAATCTAATTCTCATACTAGAAATCGACTAAGTCATAAAAGTCCATTGGGTACTTTTAAATCTAATACCGATGAAGATTTCAAGGTAGGAGAGGCCCCCTTAAAGTAAATGAGTAGTCAAGTCCAATCCTTGCCCAAATAACCACGGACAGTTCGATTCGTTGTACCACGGACAACTATGATTTAAAGATTTCATTCTTTAATTGAGTGAAGTACAAGACGACCCTCAGTTAAAGCATTTACACGTGTGGTAAAATATTGCTAATTTATATGATAATCACCTAGAGTAAGTTTGAGCAAAACCTTAATATAATTATCACATCATTTTCTATAACAAGAATTGAAACCTAAGTCATGTATAACATACTTTAATCAATTCATAGGAAATATCATTTTAACATATCATAATCAATCATGCATAGCATAAGACATGCTCTGATACCACTTGCTGGTTAATTAAGACAGTTATTGAACATACAAGATAGCAAGGTAAAATTTCAAAACTTAGCATTAACCTAAACTTAGCATTAACCTAAGAGATCTCCTAAGCTTGCCATGATTGATATAATTAACTTAAAACGTTCTATAGATGCTTATAGGTTTAAAAAGCTTATAAAAGAAACCTAGTATCTAAGTTTAGAATGTTACAAGTTGTTGTGTGCTTCTCTTTCTCGTTTAGATGTGGCGTTCCCTTAGAGCAATTCGGCAGAACTTCATTAGCATGAGCCTCCAAACTAGGATAGCCTCTATGATTGATCCACAAGGATCTTCACCGACCAAAACCTCGTTGAGGAAGAACCCGTTTGTAAACAACAACTGCTAGACCGCTCGAAGACCAACCCGAAATATAAACTGAGAAGGCTCACTTTAGAAAGAGCCTTCAAAAGAATTCTTCTTTGTTTGGAGAAACTTGTGAAGGATCTCGCAGAACGAACGAAAAAAGAGATGTCGAACTTATAGAGAAAGGATGAGCTGAAGTATGGAATAAAGAGGAGCTGGAAACCTATATATAGGGAAAAGGGGGAGTGTTTGACTCCCCCTCAAACATAAAGTGGGATGGGAATATTCCCATTCCACTTAGCGGATTAGCCATGCGGGTCACTTGGACCCGCGGGCTAACCCGCGTATCCCATAACAAGGAAAGCCCTAGAGGGCTTACTTTGTGCCGCAAGCATGGGCTTACGAGCTTGCCCCGTGCTAGCGGTCTTGCAGCCTGCTAGCGCGTGCGGGCTTACACGTGAGCTTTTTAGCTCGCGTGTCAACCACGTAAGCCCCACTCCGAATATCCCATGTTCGTTTGGGGCCCACTTGCATCGGGAAAAATTCCCTTGCTCCGTTCCGTGCACTTTTCCCTATTTTCTCTTTATTCCTTTTAATTATTAATTCCGTCTAACCAATTAATAATTCTTCCAATGAATTAGATAACCAAATATTTTTTAGCATAGACTCAGTCCATAGATTCTTTACTTAGTCCGATAAAGACCCAAAGTGTGTGACCTCATAGGATCCTACAGTATTGAGCCGCTAGAGGTTAACCTAAACTTGACTTCCCGTTCGGGAACCTTTAGGCTCAATGTTCCAGACCGATATAGAACCCGATAACTCTAGACAATTAAATGGGCTTTCCAATAAAGACGTATGATCACCCGATACTTGGAACATCACGTGCTTGTGACTTGATCCGGTTCTGCCGTAGTAACCAATAAAATATTTGAAAATATAATTTTTTAGTGAAATGATTTTGTAGTATCCAATCAAAATGCTATGATTAACTTCAAACTCTCTTGTAAAATGAAAGATATACAATAGAGTCGGGTTATTTCAAATGAAAAGTGATCTTTAATACTCATTTCAACGTATACAACTCACAATGTTACAAATTAGAGCAACACTTGCATGCATATTAAATTGGTAATAATTTATTTATAGTCCTTTCTTCTTCGTATAAAATGACATCATCTTCTTATAATCAATTTCAACAATCCCAAATCGATGGAATCAATCTATATTATTAAAACAAAGACAATTAGAAAGACCATTCATCAATAATTTGCAAATGTTTTGGAGCTGCAATTACAAACAAACGTTGACTTTCAGTCCAGTACAAATTGTTTGATGCAAAATGATTCCATTTATGATTATCATTGTCCTAACATATATATTTTGACCGTTATATTTTATTTTAACAAAACCAAATATTTTGGTTGGATATCCCATACGGTTTGATCATTTGCTCTTTATATATGTGTAACAGCCCTCATCATTTGCAATATTATTTTAGGATGAGTTTGATCATTATTCACAATTTTTTCTTTTCATGTATTATTAAACAATTAAAATCTACAAACACAACCAATTACTAGTTGGTTGAGTTGGATGGGGAACTCAACTTCTTAAACATAATTGAACCTCTACAATTACCAAATCCAGATCAGTCGATCAGAGAAATGGATTTTGAACCCCTACAGTAATCAAATCCAGATTAGTCGATCAGTGAACTGAATTACCATCTTATAAAAACATAAGCAATAATTTTTTTTGAAAAACTAACATTTTCAAAATAACAATTTAAACTTCTCCATTCTTGTCGTTTAATAATGCACAAATGGGGAGATTGAATGTTTTACACAAATGGGGAGATTCAATGTTCTAACTAATAATTTTTTTCCTGAAAGAAAATTTAATCATTTCCTTCTAGATGAGTGTATGGGAATCTCTAGAGTACCGAAAAAATAAAACAATTATTGATTGCAGATCTTTTGTTTTGAGATTTAATAATTTATCGAGTACTGTAATAGAAACTATAGCCGTTTGGATTCTTGAAATTCGCTACATTTAATTATAAAAAGTGAAATGATGTAATACCCTATGCTGGGAGTATTACATTTGACTAAGTTTTGGATAAATACATTAATCACTTTGTCGACACTGGAATCTCCTTCTGCTCCCTTCTTAGAAAATGATTCCGTAAGTTCTTCATTTTTAAAAGCATAAATCATGTATTTCCTTAAATTTTAAAAAGTATATCATTTTGCATTCTAAATAATACATATCAATTTTTTATTGGAAAAAAAAATACGAAAAATGATATTTTTGAAAAATCATAGCAACCAGGAGGAACTACGTGGTCATATTCAAGTATCAGGGTCAGTTTGGGCCTAATAATTAACATCCCCTAAAGCTGGTTCAGAAAACCGAATGCCACTCTCAACTTTCAAAAGAACCAGTTACCTTCCTTAACTTGGTAAAAATGCACCAGTTAGCACCCTCAAAGTCACATGTCAGAATGTAATTGGTTTAATTTTTCAAAGACATCATTTTTTTCTCTCTAACCAGAAGTTGACATGTGGCATTGAGGAGACAAATTGGTGTATTTTTGCCAAGTAAGGGGGGTAGCTAATCCTTTTGAAAGTTGAAGATGACATCTAATTTTTTAAAGTAACTTTATGAGGATGTTGATGCATTTAGCCCCCGGTTTGTGAAAATGAAAAAGTGGGGAAGTCAATGATCCCTCAAGTTTATAAGGTTTGTTTTATATATAGTCTCTTGCTGTTGGAATTGTTGATGTGCCCTAGTTCTAAAGGCATTGGTTCATGTAGTCTCACATTATAAAGGCAATAATCTACTGCATTTATACCTTGTGCTATAGTATGAGTAGAGTATCCATTGATTGATAATCATAAATGTCCCAAGTTTGTTTTAATCATGGGAATGAATGAAAC